>VNJU01000510.1:0-20920 GCA_008042675.1 Drosophila seguyi
GGGCATTGGGAAAGTGTTCATCAGGTTTATCTGGTTAAGATTGGTTGAAGAGGGATAAGTGGTTTTGAAAAACTCAGCAAAAAGATCGGCGATAGCCTGATCCGAACTTGCTGAAGAGTTTTTAAATGAAAGCGAGGAAGGGTGTAGGATAGGTTAACGAAACACAGGATAAAAAGAAAGAGTTCATGGTACTGTAAAAAATGTCCACGGCGACTGCCACGTCAGTACACATGTACAGATTTGACCACTCAAACTCAGATATTAAGTTATTCAGCGTATGAAAGTTGGCTTTCCGAAAACAGCGAACTTTGTTAGCTAAACAAGCAGATTTATTCTTTACTACCGTTCCCGTGTCGATAGTCACTTCGAAAGTAGGATGGTAAGGATCTTCAGGTTGCGTCAATGGAGCAGCTCTGACTAAGTCAACACCTAGAGGATCTGAGACGAAACAAAGATCCAATAGGCGGTTTAAAGAATTGTGGGCATGGTTAACTTGAGACAAAGATATGTCGAGCATGCCATCAATAAGGTCGTGCTGTGCCACAGTCTGGAAAACATTTGACACGCCATCTGAAGACCAACGAGCTCCAGGAATATTAAAGTCCCCTAGAGTTATGAGTTGGTCTCGATCTGAAAGCCTTTTGGAAACGGCCCGAATTGCCGAAAGGTGTTTCCAATAAATAGGTTCCTCAGCCGATGGAGGGACATAGGAACATGTAAAGTAAATAAAACTACCTGAAAATGATAGTTTCACACAAATAAATTCGATGTCAGTGACATCGTCAAGGCCAACCAGTTCGGAGATAAGGGAGGAGTCAGCGGCAATTAAAACTCCCCCTCCTCGCTGGACAGGACGGTCAACTCTATAAATTGTCTACTTACCCGGAAAAATCTCAGAGCTAAGGATCTCTGGTTTTAGCCAAGTTTCAGTAAACACAATAACCTGGGATGCAAAGGAAAAGCTGTCAGAATACAATTTTGAGAGCTTGCTGCGTAAGCCTCTAGTATTCTGATAGGAAAGTTGGCAGGAAGTGGTTAGTTTTTTGGGACTGAGGGTGTCGAGGTGGTCTTTGCTGTGGTCTTAGCGGCTTGTGTTTGTATTGGGAGCCGTACTCCCTCTGGCCGCTTTTTCTTTGTGTTGGCCTCGAATTGTTTAACTACAACGTGCTCTGGCCAGAAGTCACCAGAGCAAATCGTGTTAAAGCTGTTCGGGGAGACGCTAATTTTAAAAGACGCAATGTCTCTAATATAAGAATATTTAAACTTTTCCACTTTTAAATTTTCGACTTGGGTTTTGCCTTGAATATAGGCAAGAACATCTTCCGATGCGAGGTCAGGGGCAAGCCGCGAAACAAATATTGTTTTCGATGGTGGAACAGCTGTGAGGGTTTTCGGTAACATAGTGTTACCAAAAGCCGGTATTCCGGCCTGACCCTGGGAAGTATTTACACTGGGAGCTTGCGGTGTCGAAGTTTGGGGCACCGCAGCGGACACAACGGAAATAAGAGGCGGACCAGTTGCCATATCCACCTCTGTACATTCGGTTACCGAATCTTTTATTGTTCCCGATCTCAAAACCATTGGGCTTGGTATTTGGGTCGGGGGCTGTACAGAGGGGGTAGGTTGGGATTCACACAGATGCTGCCGACCAGCAACAGATTTTTTGCGCTTTGGCGACTCATTTAATAGCTTCAGACTATTAAATTGAGTGTCTAACGCGGTGAACAGGTCATTCGCTTTGCGAAAATTGACCATCAGATCACTAAATCCATTTCTGGTCTGGCACATGAAGGATTTAATTTCCTTCTAAACCTCTCTACAGGACTGGCAACAGTAGTGTAATCCCATTTTACTGGCCCGCGACACGGCCCGTCAATTCGACACACTTAGCGTGTACAACCGTATCGCAAAGCCAGCAAGAAATCATTGGTTGATCTGCCAAAAAAAAAAAATTTTTTGGCAGTTTTTAACTCCACAGACAAAATTTAAATTTAAAGACATTTTCACAAACCTTTGACCACTGTGCAAAAAAAGATAACCGTCAACGTGGGTGAGTGGGAGAGAGAGAGCGAATAAAAATAGCGAGGGCGAGAGAACTTAGCACCGCTTGGCTGCAGCTAAACACACACGGAACCTAAGCGATAAGGAACGGGATAGGCAGAAAAGAGAATTAAGAAAACCGTCTTAGCACAAAACTAAAAGTCGAATTAAAACAAATTAAACACAAAACACAAAGCTCATGCACGCGCGGTAGCAAACGGCTAAAGTTATTTAAATGTTTGGTAATAATTTACAAAAACCAAAATAAAAAACACAAAATTCGGAGCGCAAAAAAAAAACACGACCGTTCGCTGTGAAGAGAAAGACGATTTTTGCCATAGAAATATATATATATCTGTTTGGCCTTGTTGCTTGCAACATTTTTCGCCAGCAACATTCTGCACTGGGAACACTTATATTATGACAGTACCCGAGAAAGCGAAAAAGTCAGAACATTTTTCTTCTTTTTCATCTACGTACTGCAAGGGTATTTAAACATCGGCATGCCGAAGTTAGCTTCCTTTCTTGTTTTATATACTTTGTTGTGGTTTTAATGTTTTGCCTTTCTGATAAAGTAAAAGTAAAAAATCTCCACCACGAAGTACATGGATATCTTATTTTATTCATTGTTTTTAGATTAGTGTACTTAATAATTAAATATGATCTTTTACAATTTTTGTTGAGTAATGCTGTAAATATCTTTATTCTAAATAAATAGGTATGAATCTTTTGGAATAATTTAAAAATTTAAATACTTTTAATGTTGCCACTAATAAAAAAATTAACAAGAAAGAACACATTCTATAACTGCTTTCTAACCATTTCCGAAAGCAAGGCTGACTCATTATTAGACATGACAGCACCACTAGAATCCTTACTTTTATATGAGTTGCTCGTTGCACGCTGAATGGTTCTATCTTCATAGCGGGTACGTCCCTGCGAAGCCATTGGTCTATTTAAAGTATTGTTGGCGTTATTTGGTGAATTTGGGGGAGTGCTTTGTGCGGCACAGTTTTTGCTAACAAAATCTTGTTCTTTCCATCCGTTTTTTTTATAAACTTCACGTAGCTCGTTATGCTGCCACATCGTGAACAAAACTTGACTACCAAACTTTAAAACACAAGGAGTATATTTTTCTTTTCGTCGTGTTATATTCAGAAGTCGCTCAATTCCGCCCGCATCTAAAAGAGAACGGGAGAACTCCGGATTTTTTTTTATCACTTCATTAATTGTTGCCAATACCGCTGTTATTGTATCGTCCGAAGTATTTTGGTCATGTTGGATATTTCCAGATGGAAGTTTTTGAACTAAGTCCCGCATAGCATATTTTCCAATAAGTTCTTTATTGCGTTGATCAATAGCTAGATTTCGTAAAGCTGTGGCAACTGCACACACTACACGATCTACTTCCATACGAAGAAGTTCTACAAGTATCGGTAGACCTTTCTCTTTGCGCACTGTTGCACGTATATCAATGCTGGGCTGCCAATAGCATGCAGATAAATTCTGTATCGCGCCAGCAGCGGCCTCGAGTGTTTCTGGATTGGAACAACTTTGCAATATTGACAAATAGTACTGAATCACTTCTGGTTGCCATAATTGCTCATATCCCTTATGCAATTGGTTGCTAGTTACCAAACTCTTAGTATATTCTGTTGAACTGTTGTATTCTTGTAAAGATCCAGGATGCGAAGACTCTTTCTTCTTTTTACTGGTTCCAAAACAACCTAAATGTTCTCCTGTAAATATAAGATGTACATTTTTTAATTTTAATGAAGTGTAACAAATTTCAAGTTTATCATAACCACAATATGTGCCTATGAAAAATAATTTATTTAGAGTCGGCAGTTAAAATGCCTGACAGTCGGAAAAAAAGATTACCTATCCGGTAATATTGTCATAAACCTAATAGGTTACCTTTTCTACATTTATCCGCTTGAGCAATATAAACGAGCTCTGATAACTAGCGAATCTGCTAATAAAGACCGCAACGCATTTATCTCAAAACATCTTACACTTGCCTTAGTTGGCTTTCTGAAATCTGTGGTTTTTTTGTCGTTCCGAAATTAAAAAAACTTGTTGCCTGCCATTTCTATATCTCACACTTACACTATAAGCTCACATTTGTGTTAGTTTGTTAGATCCGAAAGACTTCACGACTATTAAATTGTCGAACCTTTTTATCCCAGAGTATGTAGGCACCGCTCATTAAATCCAAACAAATTAAGCATTATGTAGAAAACAGTTAATTTTCCAATCTCTAAAAATTTCATTGGAAATGAATACAGCCATCAAACATTAAAATTTCAATAAACTCCTGTCCTTGGTTTTCTCAAATACCAACCGTTTATTTTAATTAAACAAATAATTCATGATTTTTAAACACATTTTTAAACAACATTTCTAGCTTATTTTTATTTAAAACCCATATACAAATCCAAAAGTCACAAATACATTATCTTTTATTTAAAAAACATTTATAATCTCCCAACCATTTTGTAGAGTACAAGTTTATTGCACTTCTAGTCTTCTAGTTACGAATTTTTTAAAAACCGCTTTTTTTTTATATATTTAAAATATAAAGGATCTGAGGAATACGGCATATAAAGGTTTTTGTAAAATTCGCATTCCTTTATGGGTAAACGAAGCCCAAATGACAGCCTCATCCATATGTTTCGACCATTTTTTCTATCTTTAAACGCGTAATCCCGAAAATATCATATTTTAACTTTCTTTCACTTCTACCAGTAATTTTTATCAAATTGAACCAATTTTGTCTAATTTTTAACCCTCCAAAGGTGAAAAAAACATGATTAAAAATTAAACTTTTTACAAAACATTTACAATAAATGAAATTTTTAATTTAAAAAAATCGTACTCGGAGAAGCAAGCCAACGTGAAACTGAAAATAAATAAAATTAGTGTTTCTCATTTTAAACAAGTTTCAGAGTAGTTAATGATACTAGAAAAATGACCCCTACAATTTTTATGACCCCACTTTGACCCCATATAAACAACGAATTGTTCGCTATAAATACTTATAATTTCACAAAGTAATACAAAAAAATTATCTCTAATAGAGTTTTCTTACAAATAATTTCTGAAAATATGCCAAAATTTCGGCTCTTAACTAGAAGACCCCCAGATTGTCAACCCATGCTATAAAAATATATTTTTGATCAGCTCCTTCATCGAATACGGTACGGTAAGGTACGGCACTAGTACGGTACCCTTATTACAGTAGTATCAATGATAACAACCTTAACGTCTGCGGCTACCTTGTGGCCTATCACAACACCGCAAGCAAAATTCACCTCAACTGTCTCGGTAAAAATTAAAACGTTTGTACATACTGGAATCAATCAGTACAAATAGAAATTAATCCTATCCGCAAAGTACCGATAACTTTGGGCAATACTACAGGTTTGCTATACTTGGTTAGATCGACGAAGATGAGGGTCTACTATTAGAGGTAATACAACGGCAACAACACAGAGAAACATAATTGCACCGATTTTATCAATAGAGCACGGTATCCAGACAGTGAGAGAGAGCGAAAGGCAAATAGTTTGGAAGAGCTTGTCCCCAAGGTCTATTTAAAAGCGCGGTATTCAGTTCAGATTCGAAAATACTAGAGAGGTGCAAGGCGCACTTTTAGTGTTTCTATAACGCGTCGCAGAAAAGAATACAAATTTTAATAAAACAGACTGTCCCCGATCTTTTCCTCTTGCTCTGCCCATCACATATTTCAAGTATGGAACCCGCCACGAACAATAATGCGTAGAAAAGTAGAGTCCAGGAGTTAAAAGAGCAAATACAGTCTTAAATAAGTTGATTAAGGCAAATACCATACTTTGGAAATTACAATAATTTGCATTAAAGAGACATGGGACGAAAAATTTAAAAGAAAAGAAAAAATGCAGAGGACAATCGAAGGCAAAATTGTCCACCTTTGCATATTGTTATGCAACTGGTACAGCTTATCGCAGCTTCTCCTCCATTGGAATGGCCGCAGGTTCCATCATGTTTCTTCCTGAACGGGACACGGAACCCATATCAAATCATCCGAGTTCCTTCCACATGTACTGGGAGCTGTCCAGTCAGGCGCAGCCGCCGGAATGCATGCCAAGAGCTAAGGGACAACTTAATTATCATCAAAAGATGATCGTGTCTATTGTTTTAAATATTGCAGGGTGTCAACCAAAAATGACCGCATCAATAGCTCTCAAAAATTGCCGAACAACAAGTATAAGGAGCGGTCACACTTCAAAAGAATAAACATTTTTCCGCTGCGTGACAACTTTAAGAACTGGATACCGGGCTTAAACTGAAACTATAAGGCCCCATTTACACTAGGCTGCGTTATGGCGTTTTGGCGTTATCAGAGAAAACTCAGCTTTTCTTACATAGGATTTTTATAGGGGCCTAGAGCTGGGAAAAAGTTGCGTCCAAGTTGCGTTCAAGTTGCGTTTGTTACGATAAAAACTTTTTTTCGATAACTCTATTTTTGGAATTTTTTTTAATAAGAAACTAAGACAAAGTTTTAAAATAATGTACAAATAAAAATTTATTTATTAAGTGGTTCAACAAGACAATCTCAACGCGATCCCAATGCATTTACCACTTATGTTTGTATTTTCTATCCAAGTTTCTTGAACAGGTTACTCCAAATGTCTGTAAATTCTTTAACGAATACCGTGATTTATTCTTTGATGAGGGTATACATATACTTGCAACCAAGTGTTTTAATAGCCCCACGGCAAAACTCCAATAAAATCTGGCACATTATTGCTCAGGGTGCGCCTGAGATTCGCTATAGTGCGGTATTCCGTAGAGGATCCCAAGGAGTAAGAGGCAATCGCAATTCGCTTCTCCAAAGAAAAAAAAACGAAGAAAAGGGAGCCATGACGTCAAGCGCAGCAATAGGGCCAAAGTTGTACAGGTCCTCGAATGTTGCCGTCGGCAGCCCGGCAATGCCACAAAATTCGGCGCTGTAACTTTTTGTTGATCCCCGCCTACTAATATGCAGACTTATAAATGCTGACAGAAAAGCGTATAAGTGTGCCCAATGACTTATTTATTATTATTATTATTATTTATTACTGTGGTGGTAAAATTACCCCCGCCCACCCCCCACCATAACCAGGAAACTCAACGAAGGGATCGCAACCAGCAGTCACTCCAGCAGAACACAAGCCCAAGGCCACAGCAACACCAAAGTTCCCAACTTCAGCAACCGTCCCAGCAGCCAAATTCATCCCAGCAACTGCGAAACTATCATAATGATCGGCAATGGCAACGATAAAAGTGTTTTACGATCTGATGAAAAAATGTCTGTTCTCTTAACTCAGCTTGATAAAATGTTCCAAAACGGACCAAGACCAAATTGCTTTTGCGTCAATTTATTATCCTCCAAACTTTCATCGCTCCAGCGAGGACTTATTCGTACTATTTGAGACGCAAGGACCCAAATTTCTAGTTGCCGGAGACTGGAATGCACACCATCGACTTTGGGGCTCTCGAAACTCTACAGCCAGTGAAAGCGTTTTGGCTGACTGCATCTTCAATTCGAATATCCAGGACTGTGCAACCGGAGGACCGACGCATTATCCGTACAACCAGCGTACGCCATCAGCAATTGATTTTGCCATATATGGAGGGATTCGCTCTGAGCTTCTCCACATCGCAAAAAGCTTAGAACTATGTTTCGATCACATCCCCTTGGTAATCGAACTAAGTACTGCTGCTCACAAGCTCTCTAAGAAGACGTGTATTCGATAAAGGAGCTTACCGTCGTGCTGAGGACGACGGAAGAAGTTGTTGCACAAAACAAAAAACGACTATTTTGCGAATTTTGCTACGCAACTTCATGTTACCCATCCACCACTTCCCTACACAATGCATAGTGGTCTGGTTTATATGGGGAGAGCGGCCAAAAATACTTATAGTAGACATATCGTTGTGAAATTTGTACTTAAGTTCTTTGAAAAATAAGAATTGGAAAAATCTAAAAAATGGGCGTGGTCGTTAGTATTTACGCCCACCACAAAGCAAAAACCAAAAAATTCACCTAAAAGTATGCTTAAATTTTTTTAATATGAAAGATTATAAATGTTTTAATTTTATAAAGAAAAAATACAACAAAAGGATAATATATATATCAAGGAAGCCAAAAAATACTTATAGATACTAAGGAACATCGTTTTCGCGTTTAGATATAAAGCAAAAGTTGTAGTAAAGACGTATATAATAATGTTACAATAACAAATCGAAAACAGATTTATTTTATATTGATTTGTGTTGAGGTGGCAACTTTCGCTGTCCCGTTACAAAAGGATCTGAAGTTATTAATATACGGATAAATAAATCGGTATTTGTTGTTACGCAAGAAAATTTTCGTGTATGCTGCAGCCGAAATTCTTGTATATCCTTATTTCTGGATTCAGCAGCTTCCTTTGACAACTCGCCGATCGATACGAGAGCATTTTCAATTATGGCAGGCCCGTGTATTAAAATTTTATTAAGGGTGGGTGGTAGGTAATACCAGGAACAAGTGGTTGTTAGTACCTTGGCAATGTTTAGTGCGAACGACTTAAATTTTTCAGCATTAATACTGTAGCCTGAAGAGAGCGCCTGGAGTGAAGTAGCACATCTTTCAATGATTTCTTTATCGATTGTTTCAGCTGATAAGACTGCATTATTAAAAAATTCTCTAGCAGTATTTCCATCATAAGATGTACCACTTCCACCAACATTTGGCTTGTCAACTATTAATCCCATTTTTGACCGAAACAGATGAGGAATATTAAGACAAAAACAAACACGAAAACAGCGAGGCAGCATTCTTTTATGTAAGAAAACACAGACATCTGCATAGTTTTGCAACATTATCTATAAACATTGACTAATATTTTAAAATATTTATTTCATTTAATAAACTAAAAACAACACGTCAGAAACTCCAAAACTGCAAAAAGTTACAGTAAATACCTTTATTTATAATATTAAATAATTCCATTGGAAAAACAATTTCTTTCCAACGAGTAATAATATTTTATTTGCGACCGTCACTTTTAAGTTGCGCACGCTGCCAAGCCGAATAAATTTTGTGCTCTATGTTTCGCACTCATTCTTAAAGAGAATAGTTCGAATAAAGCAAAATCTAACATACATTTTAGTAGCTTGATTAATTCCGAGTTAGGGTTGACACAATTCTAGCCAATGTTTTGACTTTCATTTTATTATTTTTGGCCTATGAGCCAGACCACAGTGCAATGGAAGTGTGCTGTAATATCGATGATACCAAAGCCAGGCAAACCGGAGAACCTTGTTGCGTCCTATAGACCAATAAACTGGCTGCCCACATTTTCTAAAATTCAACATATCCTAGATGCCCTTTAAAACGGGCAGTACACCTCTCCCTATATGTGAAGGAAGCATTTGATCGAGTGTGGCACGATGGCTTGCTTTTTAAGCTAGGAACCATTTTGCCGCCTGCAAAATATCTCCTCCTAAAATCGTATCTGCTGAAGCGAAAATTCATGGGCGAAGTGAGAGGTGAGATATTAACTATCAGATGCAGTCGAGCTGGTGCTCCGCAGGGTAGTGTTCTGGATCCAGTACTATACACCCTTTACACTTCTGACCTGCCATATGCCAGAGAACCGGGTACTCTACGGGCAACGTATGCTGATGACACAGCTGACTTCGCAAACTCGCCGTGTCGAATAGAGGCATCCAGGAAAACCCAATTCTTGGACCTGTATGGCGAGTGGAACATATCCATCAATGCTAAGAGGTCCCAGCATTGCAATTTTTCCCTGATGCATAAAGTCCTCCCTAGGGTTAAATTGCAGGACTTGCTCATTCCGCAATTACCTCAGGAGCAGTACCTGAGATTGATCCTGGACAAGCGGCTCACGTGGAGGCAGCACACAATCAAAATCGCAGCAACTTGCCGAGGGAAGCTTAAAAAGCTGAAGGGATGCGAGCAAGCTAAATCTCAGCAACAAATTGTTGTTCTATAAAGCCATTGTGGTTCCTTCGATGACCTACAGCATCCAGATATGGGGTACGACCTCTGACTCAAACATAACGAAAGTACAAAGGGTTCAAAACAGAGCGTTGCGCACAATTACAAACGCGCCTTGGTACGCGAGAAATGTTGTCCTCGACCTCAAAGTTCCCACAATAAGAGAGCAGCTTAATCGCCACTTAAGCCGCTACAAC
The DNA here is from genome assembly GCA_008042675.1 of Drosophila seguyi. Taxonomy (NCBI): domain Eukaryota; kingdom Metazoa; phylum Arthropoda; class Insecta; order Diptera; family Drosophilidae; genus Drosophila; species Drosophila seguyi. The sequence goes on from VNJU01000510.1 coordinate 10,270, forward strand.
GATCGGCTTCAGGACCACACCAACCACCTAGCGGCTGCATTGGCTCATCCGACGTCCAGGAGAAGACTGAAGAGGCGTGACCCAGGAGGCCTCTGGACAAGAGGGAGGCAAAGAACGCAAGTGCTTCAGAAGTAGTCTAAAACTAAATATTAATTCTCTGTAATCAAAAATTGTTAGTTTATTCTTCCTGTCATTTTCTCCGTTTTTACAACCATTTAATTGGTTGCTTAACGTAAAATAAAAAAGTATAATCAGCCATGCTCCGGTAATCGAAATCGTGAAATTTCTTTGATTTTGATTTGAAATCGAAAAATCGGTGCTCCGGTTTTCGAAATCATAAAATTTTTTTCGATTTGTAAAACGGGCACCTTTGTCTGTCCGAAATGAAAAGTAAATGCCTTTTTTTATATCAAATCATATCTTATTTACTAAGGGAAAAAAATAGTATACTCAGTGGTTTATTTATGTTTATTCCACACCACCACAAGATCATTCTGACATTTAGTTATTTTATAAAAAAATTTATTTCTGACCCCACCTCAAATTTGACAACCCAAATTTTGCCGTCGGCATAAGGAATTTTCGATTTGGCCAAATGTCGATAAGTAACTCGCAGAAACTTATCGCGAAGGTTGTCAAACTGTTAGTGAAACGAAACAGGCTGGTGAAAGTCCTTATAATATATAAATAAATTCTTAAATAAATTTAAAGAAGGGCCATAAATATTGTTTATTAATACTGCTAGTTAATTTAGTTACTTTAATGGTCAAAAGGCAGTTAGAAAGGAATTGTGAACATCGGAATTAAGACTGTGGAAAATGTGGCAGCTCAATTGTGTGGAAAACTGCTGTGTTAAGTTAACTTAATGTCTTAAAATGTGTGTAAAAAAATATTTTCTGATTTTAATCGAGTATGCGATGAGCTACTATATCCAGGGAAAGCACAAATCAATATCAATCAATAATTTAAACATTCCGATAGCAAAAATTTTGCGAAAACCGGAGCACCTAAAATCGAAATCGAAAAATTTTGGCCAAATCGAAATCGAAAAAAAAATTACGATTACCGAAGCATGGCTGATTATCTCAAAAAAAAACCTTCTGATTAATTTTTTTTTTTTATTTTTATTTAGCGGCCCCGGCGGACGTTGTCCCTCCCAAAATTCGATTTTATAGATATGGCTCTCGATTTCTTTGAATAAATGGAAATGGAAAAACCAACCACAACTTAATTAATTTAAATTAATTTTAGTGTATTTTCATGCAATGCAGAATGATACGTTGGGAATCATAGGAATTTTTGGAATGTATACATCATCGCCTCGATATTTGCCTTTCAAGATGGTTGCTTCTATAACATTTGGCTGTAATCTCTTTAGCGTTACTCGCGTACCATTCAAAGACGACTGATTGATGTTTCTCAACAAATTTATCACCGAAACAACTTTTAACCGCAAATTATGTGGTGGCAGTCCTGGTAATTCCAATGAATTTAAAAATTCAGTTGGATAATTGACAACGTCGTCTGAATCAGTGATTACGTCAACTGATTTGTGGGAATGCATATCGCTTGGTATTTCACTTTGATTCGAAAAATTTATTTCGTCTACATCCGTATTCTTAGTCGCCAATATTGCTCGTAAACTCAACCATGTTTAACAATGTTTTTTCTCCCATTCCGATTGTGAACACAACGCTGTTCCACTTCTTGTGGGGAATTTCCCATGAAAAAGATTAGAAAAAAGCGATTATCCCAATTTGGGACTGGCAACAGTGAACCCACTTTATGATAAACTTGACCTTGAATCTGTTGAAATTTAGGAAAATGTTGTCAAACGGCTATGATCCATAATTAATTTATGATTCAAAAAAATTTTTGTGTCGTGATGAAAATGTGATGCTGTTATATGATTGTGGTGTTTGTGTGTAACGATCGTCCATTGCAGGAAAGTCGAAATAGAAATTACCTTGACGGTTGGAATGGAATTAACTTTAACAAGAAAGGAAGATAACTTCGGCATGCCGAACTTTAAATAACCTTGCAGTAAGTAGAAGAAGAAGAAAATTGTTCTGACTTTCGCATTCTCGGGTACTGACATAAAATAAATGTTGTCATCAAAGAATGTTGCTGGCAAAAAGCTTAACAGATAATATATATTCCTATGGCATGTCTCAAATTTTATGAAAATATGTGGAAAATTGGCTTGGTTAGATTTTTTTTCAAAATTTTCCGATCGTTCCTATGATATAGTGGTTCAATTTTTTTAGAATTAAAACCAAAATGCTGGAATTATACAAAATGTCCATGTCTCAAATTTTATGCAAATATCTTAAAAATTTGCTGTTATAATTTTTTTAGTGAATTTTTTCATTTAGATAGCTTCAAAACTGAGGGACTAGTTTGCGTAGAAACGGACGGACAGACGGACAGACGGACATGGCTATATCGACTCGGCTGTTGAGGCTGTTTGCTAAGAAATGTTTGGAAGCTGGTGAAGGATATAACGATGATAGAAACACTTTTCCATCAGCACAGCACATCCCTGGAGTTTCTTTTTGAAATTTGCGTGCGTTATAATGCAGAAGAACGATGTAGTCGTCTCCGCGCATTATTTTTTCCATTTCAGTAACACTTTTTTAAAACCATCACTAATTGAGATTAGCCGGAAATAGATTACGCATTCAGACATGTTTTAACGTTTTTGTCTTAGTGAAATAATGCCGGTACCACGGCGATCAAATCTGGCACCTCGAAGTAGAATAGCGCGGCGGTTGCAGATCTCTGTCAAAATATGACTACTTAACAGCGTGAATTGCGTCGAGAAGATATCCGTTCAAGGGTAGCGAATTTACGTGCTGGACGCACGCAAAAAGAAAGTGTTACTGAAACGGAAAGCAATAATGCGCGGAGAGGAACACGTCGTTCCGCTGCACGTGATCCTCAAGAAAACAAAATCAAACGTTTGCGGCACAGAATCAGTGAGACGGACTTGAACCGAGCAGCATATCGCTATGATGCTACGGATGGCACAATGCAATACCGGTGCGATGGATGTTTTATGTCAGCATTGTAACGCACGCAAATTCCAAAAAGAAACTACAGGGATGTGCTGTGCTGATGGAAAAGTGGTTCTATCAACGTTAAATCCCCCACCAGAGCCATTGCAATCTATTTTGTCTGGTGATGGTCCGGTTTCGAACATTTCTTAGCAAACATTTAGAAGTATAATAATTGCTTTCGAATTACTTCTTCCGGCGCACACAAACATCAAATAATATAACAACAACATCACATTTTCATCACGACAAAACATTTTTTTTTATCTTACATTAATTATGGATTGTAGACGTTTGACAGTGCACGATAAAGTTTTAATGGACGAAAACAGGGAATGAAACAACCAAAAATGCGTAATCGATTTACGGCTTACCTAAATTAGCGATGTTTTGAAAAAACACACACGCATAGTAACACAGACATAATACGAATCCAGAAAAGGCAAGGCCTTTTTAGATTTTCACAAAACTAAGAAATATTGTTTCATAAAAAAATGTTCAGCAGTCAACGATTTGCCATTTTCTCTAAATCGAATTTAGTTTCCAGTACGTCTTGCGTTCGCTATGTAAATTAATAAGTCGCCAAGTCAATCGCTAGACGTTTGTGCAATAAATTTGGAATTTAATTGCTTTTCACACGGCCAACTTTACGTCGCATGTTCCCGTGTCGGAAAGCCATCTTCATTATTTATATTCGCGCCAAATAGAAAGACAAAAAATGTTGTTTATCATTGTACATGGCATTAAAATACACTGAAATTAACTAAATTTGGATTTTACTTTTAAAATTTTTTTGTAAATATATTTATTTTTATTAAATTGGTTCAGTGTGTGAAGTAATTTTATGTTATGTATATTTTTTTGTAAATATATTTATTTTTATTAAATTGGTTCAGTGTGTGAAGTAATTTTATGTTATGTATATGTATATGTAAATTGTATGGGATGCATGTGTATATTTAAAACTTGTCTATAAATGTTTACTTAAATTTGATATAATCTGTGTATTGTGTATTTTATTGATGGATGATTATAATTATACCCTGTACCGTAGGTACATAGGTATATTAATTTTGTGCAAATGTATGTAACAGGCAGAAGGAAGCATTTCCGACCCCATAAAGTATATATATTCTTGATCAGCATCAACAGCCAAGTCGATATAGCCATGTCTGTCTGTCCGTCTGTAGTACATGTATCAATACCGAAAATCTGGTAAAGATCGGATAAAAAACACAAAAGTTATTTACTTATCAGTTTGTTATCATTTTGGCAGCTAGCAACAGGAGCTTCCCAAAAAACAACAACAAAACTAATGAGCGCAAGAAACTAACTCCCGTGCGCAAGAAAGAGAGGGTTATCTCTGTCTCTGTCTTGCACACGCAAGTGCATGAGATGGTGGTGGTTTTGAAAAGAGCGAGTTTGTTTACATTGCTCTAATAGGCAAAAGTCGCGATCAGCTGATTTTTGTTTATCGTTGTCAAAGCCACGGCAAAGAAGAAGCGTAAAAAGGATGAGAGCAACCAAATGGCTAGAAAGGTACAGAGATAGAACTGAACCAATGGATAGAAGGAGATAGCATGGCATGCTGTATTTTTTTACAGGGTATATAACAGTCGTTCACGAACGACTGTAGCTTTCTTACTTGTTTTGGTTAATGTTTTGGCAATTTTTGGCGGGTTTTCCACACAATCGATGTTAAATATTTTGTCCGGTTCTTAAAGATAATATCCAAACAACTTAAATAATTTCCAATTGTTTAATAGTTCCACCCGAATTTATCAGCCTTTCAGCTTTTTTTTTTGCGTGTTTGTTTGGATTTTTTATTTTTTTTTTGTGTTAATGTTTCGCATCCGTTCGTCACGATTTTCGGTGTGGTCCTAAATCCGGGGGAAAAATTTCAAGTTCTACGATTTATTTGTATTCCTTAACCAAATCGGAGCCAATAATAACCTTTAATTGCTGAAAAATTTTAACCAATTTAAATAGCTAGATTTCCCATTAATATTTATTTTAGATATATTTTTTAGCTATTTTATAGATTTTCCATTGTCGCTATTTTTTTTTTTTTAATTTTTTAGCTTTTTTTGTTCGTCATGTTAGCTATTTCTTTTTTTGTTCATTTGATCTATTTTCTTTTGGACTTCAGTATAGCTATTTTTTCTTACTTCATCCTAGCGTTTTTTTTGTACCGAATTTTAGCTATTTTGTGCTTTATAGCTTTTTTTCTGTTATTTGAAGATCTATTGGGGCGTTATTTCACAAAGAGTAAAATTGTTTCTTTCGTGCTACAATTCCCAAGGTTCCAATTTTTTCCGAATTCCGACGGGATTTACTTTTCTTTTTCTTTTCACTTCCACACTTTTTGCAGCGTGCAGGCCTTCTTGCCTTACTTAATTTCCCGACCAGTGACGAAAGCGTCTAGCGAGTCTTCCCTATCGATTAAGTCCAAAAATCCCTCTGCTCCTCCGAGTCACACGCGCTACGCTACCAGAGCAGCCAAATTCATCGCCGTCAGCGATCGTGTAAGCCTTTTCGAAGCAAAGATCAACAATACTGATCAAACCTCTCCGCCCCTACGTTGCAAGTCCGTTTTCAACAAGTGCGAGCCTTATGGGACAAAGCAGAAAGAGAATATGAAATATGCTCTGTCCTAATTGCCCAAGAAGGATCCCTCAGCACAGTGCCTATTCTCCAGGCCAAATATGACTACTGCTACTCAGTATACGAGCCATGTGCAGCACAAAGTGGCGAAACCATCGACAGAGCAACGCCTCACGTCGCGGAAGCACCCTTTCAGCTTTCGGTTGCCGCTTACCTCCATGCGAGACGGAAATCTCCGATAGCGACTACCTCCGATGGCCCACTTTCCGGGACCTATTCACGGCAATTTATGTGAACAACCCCAGGCTGACACCAGTCGAGAAGCTATTTCATCTCCTCACGAAAACAAGTGGCGAAGCAAAAGCCATCGTGGCGAAATCTCCTCTCACGAATTACGGTTTTGCTTCGGCGTAGGAGCCGCTTCGAGATCGGTTTCAAAACAAGCGATTTTTAGTCAACAGCCAGCTCAAGCTCCTTTTTAGCTTGAGTTCAATTTCCCAAGAATCTAGTCATGCTCTAAAGGTGCTACAATCCACAATTCAGGGGTGTTTAACAGCGTTAGCGCATTCAACATTCCACGGACAACTGGGATTGTCTGTTTTTCTTTGCGCGAGCAAACTGCCGAAGCAGACCCTTTCCTTATGGGAACAGTCTTTAACTTCCAAATCCGAGATCCCAGCTCAGGAAGAAATGAATGCCTTCCTGAGCGAAAGGTATTGGACATTGGAAGCCATCGAAGATATGAAACCGACTCAGGTAGTTCCAAAAAAGTCTATGCTCCAAGGAGAACCATCCGGTAAGATTGTTCCCTCGTTTTCTCAAAATATCTGTTGACGCGCGCTCCGGCTACATAAAAAAGAAGCAGCTATGTCTGAATTGTTTCGCAAGAGGTCACCAGCTACATGACTGCACGAGCACACATAGCTGTTTTACCTGTAAGGACGCTGCTGCATCGCAGCCCCCCAAATTCCGGGACTGCGAGTTCCTCAACCTCCTCGCCACCTACACAGCAATCATTGAGAACCTCCAGCAGAAATGCATCGGCGAGCACTTCAGCGGTGCAAACCTTTTTCGCTTCCGGCACTTCAGCCGTTCTACTGAGCACAGCATTCATTGATGTGTGCCATTTGGGGACGAACTACCGACCACGAGCCTTAATGGACTCGGGTTCAGAGGCGACGTTCATTTCAGAACGCCTGTTTAACCTCATTCCTTAACATCCAGACCCAAGTCCCCGCGCTAAATCATTCTGTCTCCGCGAAGTCCTCGAAGCTGTGTCACTTCGGGATTCGCTCTCCGTCTAAGCCAGGTCTACAATTAGAAACCGCTGCGTTAGTCCTTCCGGAACTATCGGCAAACTGCCCTCCTACCCTATCCCTCGGAAGTCCTTGAAGGACCTACCTGCACTCCGCTGGGCAGATCTTACCTTTTTTGAGAGCTGTCAAATTGATGTATTGATTGGGGCTGACATTCTACCGTCCATAATGATGCGGCTCGCTCCTGGGCCAAGAAACTATTTTTGGGTGGGTGCTAACGGGCCGATTTCCAAGGGTAATCCGAAACGGGTCGCATCCTTCATGGCCCAGGTGCACCAAATAGGCGACCCTGATTCGCTCCAGGGTTGCTTCTCAGCAAGTTGTGGGAGGAGGAGGATCTACCAGTCAAGATGGTAAAAGAGTCGGATTCCTATTGCGAAAGGAACTTCCTCCAAACCACGAGGAAAGACGCAAGCGGGAGGTGACGCTCCCGTTCCGGTACCGTTACCGTTAATTGTCTCAAAGCACAAAAGCGTCCATAATGACGTCCTGGCCTGGCACCTCCTTCATAGCGAGTTCCTAGACATCGATGTCGAAAGCACGGTCAAGACGCTCGGTATTCGGTAGAGGGCAAAGTCCGACGAGTTCTACTTCGTACCTCCTCAAATAGTTTTGGAACCTCCTATACAAAGCGAGAAATTCTGTCTGCTCGCGCTGTTCATCATCCGTTCCAAAATGTTCATGCAGGACTTAGGCTGGGACGATAAGCTTCCCACCGAAATGAGTCAGAGGTGGTTCTTAAATGAGTATTCCGACCTCAAAAAGATCCGCGTTCCGAGATGGGTCTGGTATCAGCCCGAGGTAACCATAGATCATCACGGATTCTGTGACGCGTCTCAGAAAGCCTATGGAGCGGCTATCTACCTCCGCGACGAGATGGGGCAAAAGATCTTGACTCGTCTGCTTACAGCCAAAACGAGTGGCCTCGGTAAAAACTATGTCCCTGGTGGTGACAGCAATCCTTCCACACATGCCAATCGCCAGTTCAGATATCCGCTGCTGGACAGAGTCCACAATTGTTCTAGCCTGGTTACGAAAGCCTGCTTGCAACTGGACCACGTTTGTGGCCAACAGAGTTGCTAAGATCATGCAGACGACACCAGTCGACTTTTGGGCACACGTTCGAACCAAACTCCGCCGATCTAGCCAGTCGGGGCGTATCCGTACATGAATTGGCAGCCTACCAGAGTGGCTGCAAGGGCCACGAAAGCTGTGGCCAGCGCAAAGCGATACTCTTTCAGTAACAGAGCTAGATCAGCTCACGGTCAAAGTGCATTTTGTCAAGGCCCCGTCTAGCGACTTCCTCAAACGTTTTTCCAAACTGGACAAGGCACTTCTGGCCTATGTTCAACGCTTCCTTCAACGCTGCCGCAAAGGTTTTAATCTTGCCCAATTCACGACCTACTAATGAAGGGGTCCGAGAGGCAGAAAGAACTCTGACCTCCATTGCGCAGCGCAGAGCATACGGCCAAGAGCTGAAGCATCTCACAGGGAAAATGTCTATTCCAATGTCAAGTCCGTTGCTGAATTTGTTTGCATTCGTTGACCAACAACGACCTTTAAAGGGTTTGCGGCCGCCTTACGGCATCCGATTATTCTTCCCTACGACTGTAGACTGTCGCGCTTTATCGTCGAATTTACTCACCAGATTACTCTTCATGGCGGTAGTCAGTTGATCGTCTAGGTCTGATCCTATCGAAGTATTGGATTCCTAAAATCAAGAATCTGGTGAAGGCTGTGTTCAATCCGTATAAGATTTGCACGATTTACAAGAAAAGACTGCAAACACAGCTGATGGGCGATCTCCCGACAGATAGAGTCTCCTTCTCGCGGGCGTTCACCTACACGGGTAACGACTATGCCGGCCCGTTCAAGATTAAAAATTATACGGGGATAGCGTGTCTCATAACGAAGAGATATGTTTGTGTGTATTGCCACGAAGGCTAAACCTTTGGAACCCACCTCCGATCGCACAACCGAAAAATTCCTAGCGGCCTTTGCTCGTTTTTTTGTGGGGCAGCAACTTTGATTTCCAGGGACTTTCTCCAAGCCATCAAAGAGTCTGTGACTGATGCATGTAGCCATCAGGGACTCGTCATCCCACCAGGGGCTACACATATGGGGGGTTTGTGGGAAGCGGGGGTGAAAAGTTTCAAAACCCTTTTCCATAAATGTTTTTCCTCGTCCCTTTTCCCCGTCGCGACTGCTAAACGAAAGCTTGCTCCCACGTTCACCCGCTCACCCGCTCTCTCGCTGTCCCGCTTTGTCGGTGCACCTGCACTCTTCTTATCTCTCCCTTCGCAAAGGTACAGTGGTAGGTCAATATAATGTCCACCATTGTCTGCTTCGTTAAAACCTGTAAAAGGTTATTACCCCTGCTGATCATACAATCGGCTGCTGGCTGTACGACAACATTATGCATTCCAAGTCCATTAGTGTTGAGGCTCGGACGGTAGACGAAGTAAGAAAAAACATTGGTCTGCGGTACTGTTGTGTGGCCTGTCGCGAGGTTGAAAAGGAAGTGATGTCTTTATGTGGCAAACCAAAAACGGTTTTAAGGACGTGTTATTGAGTTTGCGCAAAACTCAATATATGTTCTTGGCGCTGGATACTCAATTTAATAGCCTAAAGCTATTAAATGAGTCTCCTATGCGCAAAAAATCCGCTACTGGTCGGCAGCATCTAGGCGGATCCCAACCTCCAGCGGTCGAACAGCATTCTCCCTCGGCTCAGCCATCGACCTGAATCCAAGGGTTCTGAGGTCGAGTGGCAGAAAAGATTCGGTATCCGAAGGTGCCGCGGGAGGGGCCGTGCCCCCGGTGATTTCCGTAGTGTCCCCTGGGTGGTCTCAAATAGCAGTCCATTCGCTCACAGTTTTGTATAGGACCGGACAGTCACCTTTTTGTCCTAAAAGCTTGTTTTTTCGTATTTCGGACATCGTTAGACGAGCATCTGAGTCCTTTAATAATTTTTCCCGGCCTGCGACTTGACGCTTGGCGGTCAGCTTTTGCATAATCTAAATGTAGACCACCGTAGAATAGCTAATACCAAGCTTATCGGTAACTTTATGTTTAGAATTGCCACTATTGGTCAGGTTCACCACATTATTTTGAATTTTTCAAGAAAATTTTCGCATTTTTTTTTGTTTTAAGGAATACCTTTTCCTAATTATTCACAAAAAAACCAATTCTCTCCGCAAAAACACGTTTTGAACTCATCTATAAATTCCGAAAATAGCATTAGAAGAAATATATAGGTATATCTGGCTGATGTTTCCAGAAAAGAGATGACAAATAGCTAAATAGGTACAAAAACGAAAAAAGTGCCAAATTGAGTTTATGCGAGTTTGTTTTTTTAATTCTAAGAATTTGAATTGACCTGATAAATTGATAATTGATAAATTGATTCTTTCCTTAATTAGCAACCCATAAATTAAGGAATACTGTTGGATTAGCTTGTATGGTTGGGTTTTTATTGATGGCCAAAGTCAGAGTCATGAACATGCTCTCAGTTTTGCTCGCCACTGTATGTACGCGGACGACGTCAAACTTTGTGAGCAATATACGGACGCGTCTTGCCAGTCTGATTTACAAACAGATCTTAATAATTTTCAAACATGGTGCAGTGCAAACCTATTAAATTTAAACGGCTCTAAATGCAAGCTTATGACATTCT
>VNJU01000512.1:0-48049 GCA_008042675.1 Drosophila seguyi
CTGTGAACATGAATATAAAATTAATTTAATCTACAAAAATTATTATTAAAAATAAAATAAAAACTACAAAACCAAAAACCCAAAAAAACTAAATTATATAATTTGTCTGGTTGGAAACCAAAATTTCAAAATTTTTTCGAAATTTTTATCGAAATTTTACATAATTAAAATAGTCAAAAATTAGGAAAAAATTGTATTTTAAAATAAAATAAAAGAGAGTATGCAGCCTTGTTAGCCTTTTAAAAACTAACTCAGAACAGTTTTCCGAATTCAAATTAATCTATTTTTGGCTTAGTTATTATATTTTTAAGCTTTAATTTTCAGAAAAATTATTTTATATTTTTAATACTATTTTCGGGATATTATAATATCAGTTAGAAACACAAAACAATGTGAAGGAATCATTTCCGACCCTATAAATCAGATATATTCTTGATCAGCACTAATAGCCGAGTCGATCTAGCTATGTCTGCTTGGAAAATAAAATTTCAAAATTTTTTCGAAATTTTTATCGAAATATTAAATAATTAAAATAGTCAAAAATTTTTCCAAATTTTTATTTTAAAATAAACTGAAATAAAGTATGCAGCCTTATTAGCCTTATAAAAACTAACTCAGAACAGTTTTCCAAATAAAAATTAATGTATTCTTGGCTTAGTTATTATATTTTTAAGCTTTAATTGTTCCAAAAATTATTTTTTATTTCTAATACTCTTTTCTGTTTACATATTTAACCACAATTTTCCTAATCTTTAAAAGAAAAATCCCCAAAACTTAATAAACGAAGCCATCAGAAGTATATTTCAATTCCGAAAATCCTACAGAAACCATTTCAATCGAATTGATATGGCAAATGGACAGAGAAATATATAGACTTGGCCCTATATGAGCCATATCTTGCACCTTGAATCGCTCAACGGACAGTCACAGTGCGGGAAAAGTCGACAAAATGACCAATAAAGCCAGCGTTTTCTTCTTGGCCATAAATTGCGCACAAAGTGCCAATATAAATCAAGTGTAAACCGCTTCGACCTGCTGCGGATGCTACTCCTTGTCCTTACCCCGGCGAAAGGGCAAATAATAATAATGAATTTATGGTGGGTGCAGCAGGAGCCGTACTTATAAGCCAAGTTCCAAGTTCCCAAGACCATTAAGTAACATTTAAAATGTCAAAGCAAGGATGCACGCAGAAGAAGGCAAACTGATGTGGAATATAGCAATTGAATGGAAGATGCTAAAATGAGGGCACAAGAGATGAATTGAGGCTGGCAGGGCAAAGCCAACAAAGCTGTAAATCTCAAAGCCAAAGCAGATGCGACTCTCTTGCCGCAACAAACAACAAGCAAACAAACACAGGACAAAACAGGACAGAACAAAACAGAACAGAACAGGACAGAACAGGACAGAACAGAACAAAACAGAACAGAACAGTACGGGACAGAACAGAGCGTAACAGAACTCGAAAGCAATTTAGATGCATTGCATATGCAGTTAGGATAAGGATGTGGTTTTCCCTGCACACACATATCGTGGGCCCTAGTGGCATAGAACAATGCGCATAACCGATGCCGGAAAAACAAGGATGACAAGGCGCGCGCCGCATTTCGCTCTAGTTGCAATTACAAGGACGCGTGACAGCGTTGAATCAGGTTTTGTCTCTCTATCTTTCCATCTTCCAAAAAAAAAAAAAGAAATACGGAGCCAAAGGTCCTAGATAAAGGGCAAACAAGATTTAATACACCTAGGAAAATAAATTAATTAACAGGATTAAATATTTATTAACAAAATGAAAGCTAAAATAATTAGGTAAATTTTGATTGGAATATATTTAAGAAATGTTTAAAAAAATGTCTTTTCAAAAAACCTTTTCCAGACTCCTCTTTATTTAACACAATTTATTATTATTATTTTTTTAATATAATGCTTCTACCATATTTTTTTCCTGTGCACATTTGAGCTCCTTGAGCCGCCAAGATAAATATTCAATTAAAGAATGCGTAACGAAGGCATGCACATTTTTTTTCTATAGTTTTTTTTTCGCTTAAATTTTTTTTTTCTCCTTGGCAAGATGAATCGGCTCGAGGACAGAAGGACGAATTGCGCGAGAAGATTGCAGCAGATTGCTGCAGCACACCCTCACTAAGCCCCTTTGGCAAATCGCGGCAAGCTGTCACCACCCACCACCCACCACCCATCACCCATCACTATCCAGCACTACCCCCATTTTCCATTTTCTATTTTCCATTTTCCACCTACCCGTGTCAGTCATGGTATTTATGTTCACATTGCATTTTGTTTGGCCTCTCCTTGCACGAGGGCGTCACAAAAGGACAAAATGGCTGACATTGTTCAAGTCAAAGTACAGCATTTCTGTATATTATAAGGAAGAGAAAAGAAAGCAGCAGGATGAACAAAAAAAAAATATAGTAATAATAAAACAAAATAAAATAAAATAAAAATCCTAGCAGAAAATATAATAATAATAAGAAAAAAAAACAGAAAACATGTTTATAACCGGAGCCAGGCCAGCTTGACAGGTATTCATCTGAAGTGGTGAGAGGAGAGCCTTACAGTGGCTTAGGGTAATACACAATTAATATCGATCACTAAGGTATCGATTATTAATTAATTGAAATTAAAACTATGCATATATCCGTTAAAAAAACAACATTTCCTTTAATTCCATTTTTAAAAAGACTCAATTAAAAGCTTTAATATCGTTATATATTAGTAAAGGCACATATTTATCGATAAATAATCAACAATTTAAAAATCGATCAAATTTATTGTGTAGGAATTTTATTGAAATAAAGGAGATTATATATACCCCTTTTGGAAATTGAAAATTTCCGTTTTATTTTCATTAAAATAAACAAAAATTAAGATTGATAATAAATAGAAAATATATTTATCGACAAGCAATATATCGATTTTAGGTTAATTAAAATTTAGCCGGTATTTCCATAGATTTCGAGCAAAATATATAGTAAATAATACAACATTTTATATACCTCTTTTATTTTGCAATTTTAAATAACAGACTTCGTAAGACAAAAAAATCGATAAATAGTTCAATAAATAAAAATACCATAAAATACCAAAAATACTATAAAAATACCGCAAAGTTACCCATATTAAAAAGAATACATTTCCTTTACATTTTACAAAAAAAACACCTTATTTTACAAATAAAAAAACTAAAAAGAAAGCAATAATTCGACATAAGACATGAGAAATAATTCTTCTTATGTTCTCTTTTGTATTTCGTCTAATATTCCCACTGTGCATCGCTCCAGGCGCATTCCTCAAGAGTGCGACAAAAGGAGGATGCAGGCGAAAAACTGGGGAAATCGCGAGGTAAAATGAAATAAGTCGAGAAAGAAGTGGGAGCTTGAATTTAAAACGAAGGAAATATGCATTCAAGCTGCTGCTTCGGCTTCTACTTCTACTTCTACTTCTACTTCTACTGCTGCCGTTCCTTTTGGGCCATTCCTTCAAGGAGAGTCACTTCGTCATGTCGCCATGACGTCAGTCTGTCATTCAATCAGTCTCCTCGACGCGACATTCATTTGGACTCGCATTCACTCGCTCAGTCAGCCGCTCATTCACTCATTCAGTCATTGCAACGAGAGCCTTTTTGCTTGACTGCGCCACTTTTGGTCGCTCATTTTGGGTTGACTTGACTAATGTTCGCAGCTGAACCTTGAGCGGAAAAGCAAAGCACACAGATGCACACCCACATCCACGGCACACTCTCACACTCAACGGAACCGTCATCGACTTGTCAACATTCTGACTGACGACAAACCGACACACACACACACCCACAGCAGCAAAGGGAAAGGCGGAGAGGCATTGAAAACTAAGTAGATGAAAACCCGTCTAAAGCTGCGGCCCAAAATGGAAAGCACGTTGCAAGGGAAACCTGAAAACCACGACTAGAAAATTACCTATAGATAAAAAAAGAGAAATGAATATAAAATATTATAATGCTTTAGTATTAGCTACTCAAGATTGTTGTTTTTAATTTAATTTTATTTAATTTAATAATTTCAGCAGCATTTTATTATTTTTGAACCTTTCAATCTATTTACAATTGGGACACCTTGACGTATACGTAATATTTCAAGCAAGAAAATTAAGGTTTTTTTGGGGTGACTGAACTGTACTTCTTTCGATCTTTATTTAAGGTTATTCCTTACCATACCTTACACTAAATATGATTTTATTTTTCTTTGAAGTTAAAGTACACAACTTCCAGTAACAATCGGTACTCCTAGGCGTATGCGTAATTTTTTTTTTTTAATAATACATCATTTAGGCCGTTAGTCACGAAAATTTATTTTTTTATAATATTTACTTAAGGATTTACATTTCCTTTAATATATATTAGTATTTTCCCCAAGGCTAGAGTACAAATTTGGGCTCCTTGTCGTATGAGTAATATTTTTATTTATAGTCCATAAGTACGTTTTTTATTTTTTGTTGTTTAACCTATAGTTTTATTTAGAATTTGTCACCACACTGCTTTTTATATATTTTTTAAATTTTTTCCTAGGCTTAAAGTATAAAATATCTAGTCACAATGGGGACTCCTTGTCGTATGAGTGATATTTTTAATTATAATTCATAAGTAAGTTTTTTATTTTTTGTTGTTTACCTCAAATATTTATTTAAAATTGGCCCTCACAATGCTATGTGTTTTATATATTTTGTATTTTCTCTTAGGGTTTAGGTAAAAAATATCTAGTCAGAATGGGGCCTCCTTGTCGTATGAGTAATATTTTTATTTAAAAAAACTCAATAAAATATATTTTTCATCCATTTTCTTAAAATATATATAAACAATATATTGTATATTTTTTATAAATATTCTTATTATTTTTTGTATATTTTATATATATTTTTTTTAAATTTTCCCCTTAGGTTAGAGTATAAAATCTGCCATCTTTTCTTAAACAAAGCTGCGAAGGGCGACAGAAGATGGCGGATAGATGCAAGTCCACAGCGTGTATATGTCAAGTGCTTAATGCGCCTAGAAAACACACACACATGCACTAGACACACCTTCACACACACACACACACACAGATACACTCTTAAAACGGAACAAGTGCGTCGTTGGCTGTATGTATGTGTTTTTAGTGCGCCTTTTTGTTATATAATAGAAAATCCTTAATAACATTTTCTTTACAATTGAAGTCAGGGGAAATTCGGTGCGGGAAGTCTAAGATTTGCACACTCTCACATACATATATATATATATATATTTATACAGAGAATTCTTTTTACGAGAGGCTCTTTTGCCTCACTTTTCCCTCAGTTTCCACCGAAATTCCTTTAGCGCACTTGAGTCGCCATCGTCACTCGCTCGTAAACATTTCACGCTTTGCCGAGCAATAAGTTTCTTCTCTTTTCAATTTTTCCTTACCGGTTTTTCTACATTTTTTTTGTTGTTTGTGTTTTTTTAGATATTTTCTTCCTCATTTTTTTTTCTTTTCGGTCGCTCTGTTTGTTCTGTCAGTTTGGTGTATTTGTTTTTGGCAGCTCAGCTCGGAGAGAACGAACTCGGAACTGGGGGGGATTCCTGGGATTCTACATATATATCCTGGGCCCCGGCTGACTTCATCACCAACATCGTCAGGTGGTCTTTTTGCCGAAGAGTGGGGAAAAATCATGGGGCTGAAAAGCCAAAATTCCTTTAGAAAAAAGAGAGATAGAGGAGTGCGGAGAGCTGAGAGGAAGCTGAAATGCTTAACCGCATTTCTATAACCGGAACCAGGATGCTTGCTAACTTGGTTATGGTTACGCCCCTCTTGTTTGGGATTAGGGCTCTAAATAGGATTTTGGCTACAAAATGCTGGCTGGCTTAGAGGTTTGCTCGAGTTGCCATGGCAGGTTGTGCATTTAAATATTGATATCTACCTCAGGCTCAGACAATAAATCATTTCGGAGAAAATGCATTTATAATTGGAATATTCAGATCTCAATGTACATTAAATAATTTGAGTGAAATCATTAATTATAAGCCTAAGAGCTTAAGCTGAAATGGTTTTAAGTAGGTTAAAATAAATATTTAAATAATAATTTACCTATTTATATACCTCAAAAATTTTATTTGGTTTTTAAATACATCATTTCATAAGCTTTCTCTGTAGGAAACCTAAAAAACAAATATACTTTTACTTCGATTTCGAATTCGTTTCTCTGCAAATAAATCAAACTAAATGTGCGCTAAATTTCCACCAAAAGCTAACTAATTCCCAGGCCAAAGAAGCTTCTAGGCTCTGCCGAGTCCTGCTGAATCCCTTGTCATTGTTCAACGTCATTAGGCGATAAATTGACCTTCACGCATGGCCAAGAAGGGGGCCAAGTTGGCTGGCAACAAGGATGATGAGGATTATGGTGGTGGTGGTACCAAGCGTGGAGGCGTTGATTGCTAACCACATGAGCCCAGCCCAAAGCCGCTACGAGCCACTTGCCACTAAATGCTTAAAGAAAATAGGAGGGAAGGGATGTCGTCGTGGGGCAAGCCAAGGAGAGATGAGAAGGTGATGAAACTGGAAGCCAAACTTATAAGGTCTAGAGAGCATGTGCCACAAAGTGCAAAGGGAGAGGAAATACATTCTCACCAGCTAAGAGATATGTAAACTGGGGGAAAAAATGTTAGCACAGATTTTTATAAATATTATTTTGAAAAATATAATAAATAAAAATTATTTATTAAATATTTTCCATGTTTAGAAATTTCTATTAATTTAAAGAACTCTTACTAACTAGTTTAAGGTTTAAAATCTCATATTTAGAAGTTTAAAACCCAAGTTTAAAAGTGCTTTTTAGTGCCACACAGCCTTCCTCTTCGCCTTGCCTGCATTGTACAAGCACAAGCTCGCATCCTGCACGTCGTCGCTGACTCGTGTCTCGTACAACACGCAATGTGTAATAGTTATTTGATAATCTACCTGTTATTGACCTCATTTTTATGTGTGTGTTTGTGTGTGTGTGTTTGAGTGGTGTTTGCGTGTGTGTGTGTGTATCACACAAGTGCAAAACGACATGATATTGGCGTGTAAATTATGTTTTGCTTGTATGTTATCCTCTATCCTTGCCAAGGAGCTGCTGCAATTGAATGTGAAAATCTTAGAGAGAAGCAGCATTTTCTCAAGGAAATTGACATTTTTCTTTTAGCTGGCACAAGGTTGCGACTAGTGATGGCAAAGTAAATATCGAAATATTGATACTGTATCGAAAGTTGATATTAAAATCGATATTTTAAGGATTTATGTGGCATGAGTCTTTAAGTCTCTTTGTTATGTTAAACCCATCAAAAAGAAATAAAGCGATAATAATAATTAGAACAAAAAAAAAAATAAAATTTTCGATAATATTGATACTATCGATATATTTTTTATATCAATTTTAATATATCGCATTTTGATATATTGAAAATTATAAATTTATTTAATTATTTAAATTTCTTCGTCGATAAATATAAATAAATAATTATACTTTTCCTCTAAAATGTAAAAATCCTTTCTGCTCACTTTTATATACAAAATCTTTCCATATTAATCTTAATATATTTTCAACATTCTTTCCAAACAGTTTCCCTGCTGCTCTTAAAATAATACACATATAATTTATGGCACCAATTTACACACTCATCAAATACCGCTCTCCATAGTCTGAATGAAAAACAATTTTCCAACACTTGTGGATAACAATTCCATATTTTTTCTGGCACGCAAAAAACATATACTAACGCAAAAAAAATCCCTAAATCAAGTGGGGAGAAAAAACGAACTGAAGAAAAAACATAAGTGAAGGCCTGCGTGACACATTGCAAGTGCTTGAGTACAGTTGTATTCAAAATTATAGAACTAAGTTTATAACGATAATTTTTTTAAAACATAAAACTGCTTTTTAAGAAGTACATAAATAAAATAAATACGTTTTCGGAGATCAAATCAATTAATTTGGTTTTATTTTCTGTCTGTCTTCTGAGTTTGAGGCTTTTTTTAACTAGCTTCGATCTTGGTTAAATTTGTATCAATTTCATTGAAATTTATTGTTAATTTTTCAGTTTATTTAAACACTGAACTAAACAAAACTATTATTTATTGATTATAGTTACAAGACCTTAAAATTTCCTTAGTTTTTTGCTATTTTCTAAATTTCTCAGCTATTATTTTGGCCACAACTGTATGTAAATGTGCTATGTTGAAGTGTGAAAAATCGAGCGAGTGTGTGTGCGTGTGTAAGATATATATAATATATATATGTGTGTGTGTGGGTGTGTGTGTGTGTGTGAGACGCTTTTGTTCCGAACTACGCTCAATTGCAACAATTACAGCAACAATGCTGCCCGTGAGCCCATTTTATGGCATGTCGAGGTGTGTTGTGATCTGTGTGTGTGTGTGTGTGCTTGTGTGTCGTCTGTGAACAATGGCCTGTGTATATGTAGACATACACCCACACAAACACACACACACACATACATTGAGTGTGCGTGTTCAATGGCAAACACAATGCTCGAAAAGGAGGGCAAAGTTCCAGCGCAAATTGCATGCGATGAGAATGTGCAACAGCCGTGTCCGTTCACGCCCCTTACAGCCTTCAGTTTCCCCCCCTTTTTCCATTCTTCTTGCTACACACCCCTGCCCCCTTTTCAGCACCCTTTTGAGCTACGCCCCTGTTTCCCATAAAACTGCTTGCTACAAATGACTAATTTCACTTTTTCCTGTCTCGCTCCTCGCCATATAAATGGGTTTAGATGTGTGTGTGTGTGTGTGTGTGTGGGTGAGTGTGTGTGTGATACCTTTTCATTTCTTTCTTATTTTTTTTCTTTTCTTTCTTTTTCGTCCTTTGTTGCGAATTTCATTTCGTTACACTTTCTCCACCTCTTGAAACCTGACTGTATTGTTTAACGCGTTGCCACTCAAAATTCTTTCACACTGATTGCTGTCGAGCAGTGGACATACAAAAAAAATAATAGAGTAAGATTAAAACTAAAAAAAAAAAACAGTATTAAGAAAAACAAAATTTAATTAAAATTTTAAAAAGTTAGAAAAGTTTTGAGGTTATAATTCTCAACTGGTTCGAGGCACTAGATTATAATGCAGCAATTTGGTTGTTCATCAACAATTTTAGATACAATTTTTGAAAAGATATATTGCATTTTGTTTCATATATATAATTCAGAAATATTACAAAACAAAAAAAAAAAACAATTAATTTATAGTAAAAATTTCTACACTATTTTGTAGCATACATTTCAGAGCCTTCCCACAGCCACACCTGAGTTTCCTTTCTTCTTTCTCTATTGATTCCCCATTTTCTTTCGCCTGGTGCATACTTAGTTCACGTTGGCGCCCCTTTCAATCATTTGTCAGTTGATAAAATTGCCACCCAGCAAAAAAGGGGGGGAAACCACTTCGCCCCGCTCCCCTAACCATTCACCAAATGAAGCCATGTCAAGGTCTCGGGCCAAATTGAGGCTGACAGTGTTGGTAAATGCAATTCGACATGCCAAGGGACTTACCTAAAAAGAGAAAAGAGAGAGAATGAGCATTAATATTATGCATTGCATGATTTTCTTAGTGAATTAAATTTAATAATATTTGTACTATAGAAAATGTTCACATTTCCAGCACTTTAAAGTGTTGCAATGACTTTTGAAAGTCTGAAAGAACTAATCTGATAAGTCACTGAATTCGATTGCAGCTCAGCCAAAGTCAGAGCTATTCCATTGGAAAAACCACTCATCCATCTTGCTCACTAATCTTCTTAACTGGCCTCCTCCCCCCCGCTCCCCTAAGGCAACGAAAAATTTTTGAATATTTTCCCATCGAATTTTCGCACAGATTTTATGCTCTCTCTTTCTGGCTTCCCTGCAGCTCTCTCTTTCTAACTCTCTCTTAATCGAGCACATAATGCAGTTAAAGAAAATCTTCTGCCCGGCGGAGAGTAAAAAAGAGCAGCGGCACCAGCAGCACAGATAAAATTGGAAACTTTGGCCAACACTTAATCCAGAACGAAATCCCTACAAATTGTTGGTTCAAAGCTGCTGCACTGCCAGCTGAAAAAACTCCCTCGCACTCGCCTGGCAAAAAAATAGAAAAAAAAAATATGCGAAAAATTTAACGAGAAATTTTCTCTCCCTTTTTTCCCCCCATTTCGCATCCTGTGCCGCCTGGTAGAATCGCTTCCTGCATTGCTTTAGATTTTTCATAAAGTTTGTGCATTTTGTATATATATATGCACACCATACACTGGCCAACCCCTTCCCAACCCCCTTCTCTATGCCACCACGTTCCACACCTCCCCCTTCCGCACTTCCTTCCGCAACAAGGTTTTGGGAAGCACTGTACGCATAGCTAACTAACCACAAAGCGCAAATAGAACTTCCTCGCTCCCCCACAATTTTCTGGGGATACGGGGTTACGGGGGATACTGGGGCACAATGGAGGGGCCAGCTTATGGGATGGGCGCCACATTTGAGTGCAAATCAAAGTTTTGTTTTTGACCAAGGACTCAGGAGCCGAAGCCTCTTCAAGTTCCGTTCCTTTCGGCCAAAAGCTGCATGCCATAACTTTTGTCATATGCATGGCTGGATTGTTGACGGAAAAGGGGTTTGGCTATATAATGCACTTAGAGAAATACAAAATAAAAATAATATATATTATATATTATTAAGTAGTTATTTAAGCCTGCCTTTGGGTATAGAAAAGTTGGTAAAACTTGATTAATGTTGTAATTTATGTTTGTATCCTTTCTAAATATAAAGTCAAGTTTGGTGTTTTTTTAAATTTTTATGTTCTATAGTTTAATATTCTTTTAATTTGCAACACCAGCACCACGACTTGCTTACAGTAGAAAACATGCGAGAATGAAAGAAATAAAGAAAAAGTGTGACCACACATGTCAGGTAGTGTTGTTAAACGTTATTTTTGTAGTTGAATAGGGTATTCCAACAATTAAGATATATTGTAACTGAGCTTACAAAATACAAATACTTTAAATACTTATTTCTATAAACTGTCAAGTTTCAATTCATATTTTTTATTGCAATATAAGCTGCCTAGTTTATTTTAAAAGAATCAATTTAATTAATGCATTTATATAGCAAAATTTGCATTTCTCACCGTGCAGGGAAGGCAGAGATCCTGCAGTTCAGCACTCGTTGCTGCGGCTGTTATTGCCCCATCGCCTTTGGCAATTCCACCCACCCACGCCCATGGACCACGGCATGACCGACCCCCCTTGTATTTCGGAATGTTCAATATAACCACGCTGTACAAGCAATTGCCATGCTGCAGGGCTTCAAATGAGTTGGCAAGATGGTGGAAAGTTGGCAACGCTATTGGGAAAATGGGTATGAGGATATGGAGGGTTGTGGCAGTGGGGGGGGGGGGGGGGGGGGGGGGAGGGGGAAGAAAACCAGCATGGATTGCCAGCTGAATGAATTGAGTCGCCGCCGCCTCCCATGCTCCCCATGCAAACATATTTTCAATTACAAAGCCACAACTTTTTTGGTTCACTTCTCGTTGCATAACAATAAACGCACAGAGAAAAGTTGGGCAACAAAAGTTAGCCATGTAGTCACTCAATTAGCCAAACGTACGTAAATGTGGATCCGTAAAAAGGGATTATATTGGTTGGTGCATTACGAGTGTGTGTGTGTGTGTGTGTGTGTGTGTGTGTCTTCCTTTGTGGCAACGTAACTGGGCAAAGTTATATCGATGGTTGTTCTTGAAGAAAATTATTTAATGCAAAATTGACCAGTGGAAATATGTATGCAAAGCTTAATTAAGCTTTAAGTTGAAGAGTTTTCTTTGTATTCTGAGAAAGAGGTAATTAAATTTAAGCATTTCAAAATGAATCCGGCTCGAAGGACCATAAAAGGAGAATAAATACCTTCAAATAATAATTTGTTAAAGATATTTTTAATAGGAAAAGAAAACTCCAATTATTAAAATAAGAATACTTAATATTAATAATTATTTTATATATTTTTTCCTTTGTTTAATAGGATTATTCTATACACATTTTTCCCTACTTCATACTATTTTTAACCTACCAGCTGCTAAAATGTATTACATTTTATATAACCTTTATTGTGAACCGAGTAAAACCGAGTAAAACAATAAACAAATAAATTTCTATGATATTGCAGACCCAAAAACTTAAAAGCTAGAACCCAAAATCCGACCAAAACAAGATTGTAGACAACAAAAAAAACACACACAACACACACCTTACAGCAGCACCTGGCCCGATCAGGCGAGGCGAGAGGTCAAACTTGATTTAAATTCTTAATGAAATTTTATGGCCAGCAGAAGGTTGGTTGAGGGTTGAATAACACATCCCAGTAACAGGCTTCAAAAAGCAATTTATTATTTAAAAACTAGCCCGGACAAGGACATCAAAGTCCTTGCTGAAAACAAAAACAATAAAAACAAGGCTACTGGCTGAAGTTCAGGTAAATATACACCGAGGAGTTGGCCTGCCTAATGACTTCTGGTCACCTCATTTGGACCCCCTTACAGCTCTCCCACTCCTTATCCTCTCCCCAGTTACTCATAAATATAAAACCCAAGCAAGTTTCATGGAATATTCAAGGGGCCACGACACAGTACTACTCCATGTACGAAAGAGAATCCACCTTTGTGTGTGACATTTTAAATATTTTAGCAACAGGTTATGTAACCCGCTGTGCTCCCCTTTTAACATAAACTTTAAGCTACGTGGAACCTTTTTTTTTATTCGTGGATTGAAGGCATTTTAAATAATTTATGAATGAATAAATAATCTATAATCCGAGCAAGCCTCAAATCAAGCCAAAACTTTTCGACCCACGGAAACTTGTCAAGTCCTCTTTCCACCCCGAACAAAAAAAAGAGACACAAAGTGGGAAAATGAAATGAAGAAACTTGGAATAAATCGAGGGAAAAGGGATATGTCCTAGGATATAGGAAAGGTAGAGACAATTGAGAAAAGAAGAGCAGTTTCAGTGGATTAAGGGGAAGGGAATAGGAACCAACAAAAATTAGAAAAGAAATAACGAAAATCTTCAATTATTGAATATAAAGGCTTTAAATTAAATTAAATTGAAAAATTTATATAGTAAAATATATCCCTTATACAACCTTTCTAATACCGAATTTCCACAAACGCCTAAGTGGATGCCACTCGTGCAAACACACCACCAATGCATTCTGAGGCCCCTCCCCCCACACACACACACACTCATAAAATAAAACTCTGAACTGACCGATCCCTCCTGCGCTACCCATCACGTAGTCTGTTTTACGAGAGAGCCAACAAATAAAAATATATATCTCAAAAAAAAAACGGGAAAAAAATATACTAAAAAGACAGAAAGAGGCAGCGGGGAGTGCCGAAACTATGGCATAAAATTTCCAATTTGCTGTCTCGACTTTTCGGCCGAGGAAACTTTTCAAAAAAAAAAAACAGTTGCTTTTTACTTTTCTCTTATTTTTTTCAGTCACTGTCTTTGCACCTATGTGTCTGTACGTGTGTGTGTGTGTTTTGGGTGTGCTTAAGTGTGTGCCGCCCTGAAGTGGCAGTGAAGCTTATGATTCAGCGAGTATTCTCGCTTCTCCCTTAACCCCAAGCCCCATGTGGATATTGAATTTTGAGCAGCGGCAGCCTCTGGCTTTGCTTACACAGTAAAAAAAAAACAGGCAAAGAAAATCAATATAATACTTTATTTAATTAATTAAGTTTTTAATTAAATTTTTAGACTCTGTTTATAGAAAGTTGTGTTATTGTCATCCTTAAAATAATTAATAAATGGAACTTTTTATACTGGAAACTTTATATTTTTACTAAAAATTCAATGTAAAGCCTTTATAATTCCCAACTTTTTGTTTGGATATTGGAAATATTTTTTGTTTGATATTTTGCAATCTTATAACTAGAATAAGTGGGAATTTTTATACTGAAAACATGCTGTTTTTCCTAAAAAAAAACTCTATGGTAGGCTTATAATTCCCAAGTTTATTTTTAGATTTTAAAAATACTAGAAATGCAGTTTAAGTTATAAAGATACATTATCAAAGTATCTTTAAATATTTTTACCTACATAATTTTATATAAAAACAAAAAACTAATAACTTTGTCAAAAATGTAATAATTTTTTTTATTAAGTACACACCCCTTTCCATATTAATTTCTTCAGTGTATTTGGCGTTGCCTTCTTTTTGGACACTGGCTAATTTAGCGCAAATAAAAATGTTGCACAGCCCCAAAGAATTGTGAATTTTCTGCAGGACGGCAATGGGAGTGGGGAAAATTGAGTGGTGGAGAGGGGGCGTGGCCAGCAGTTTGCTCTTCATTTTGAATTCATGCGGTGCCTTGGCTTTGGCAAATAACTTTGGACTTTGGCAGTCCACCTCTCATTCCCGTAGACCCGCTTTCTCTCCCTCTTCTCTAAGCATCCAGTGCCGAGGGCTATAAATCTGCCAGAAGAAGGGATATTCCAGGGTATGCCAGAATCTAAACTAAACTGATTCGTTATTTAATCGAAATTGAAGATTATTTTCTAAATTAAAGAAATATTTATTGCTTACATTTTAAATGATTTAAATACCTTTTAAATTAATTTAAATATTATATATTTGATTTTGACATAAACTTAATTCATTTAATTTTTTTGTCTAATTATTTCCCCTGTCCAGGATAGCCCGCAAGTCCTTTTCCATTGAAATACTGACATAACCGCAACTCGACTCAAATAAACTTTGTTTTTCTCGCCTTTTCCGGCTCGCTTTTTTGTTTTTTATTGCACGTTTTTTTGTTGTGCGAGTGTTGCACCTTTGTGGGTGCTCGAAAATGAGTCAGAGTCCGAGCAGAAACAGGAGCCATAAGCCGGAGACGGGACCGGAGACAGGGCCGGAGTGCAAGTCCTGCGGGAGCGGGCACAATAAGTTTTTCGGCCACATTGAAAACAACTGGGCTTCGTCCTGGTCCTGTGGCTTTCGTTCGGTTTTCTGTCGGTCTGCTGGTTTGATGGCCTTCTGTTTTCTGTTTTCTGTTTTTTGTGTGTTGGTTGTTCTTGTTTTTTTCTCTCTGTTCTGTTCTGCCGGACGCCCTCGGGCCTGGTTAGTCCAGTGTAATTGAAAGACGCTGGCTGTGGCAGGACTCTGGTGGGTAGAGGTCCTCCTCCCAGCCCCCTCCTTGTTGCTTGGTAATTAAAACTTTTGCCCGGTCGGAGGCCAGTTGTGGATGCTGTTGTTTCCAGCAATACGTCAGTTAGTCAATCGTCACCTTCATCGCCATGCCAGTGCACTCAGAGAAAAGGGTATACACCATTTCAATAAAAATAAATTAAATATAAAAAAGGGAATTTTATTTCTATACAAGAAAATATATTTAAAATTGTATTAAAAAAGAAAAAAATATATATTAAATAATAGTAATAATAATAAAATTGTTTTAAAAAGGAAAAAAATATGTATTAATAAATAGTTATAAAATTTTAAAAAAATTAATTTACAAAAAAATTGTCTGTTTAATTATATAATTGAAGAAAAACAAAAAGAAATTTGAAAAATAAAAATATTATAGTTAAAAGAAAATATAAAAAAGAATATTAAATGAAATAAGTAGAAAAAAATAAAAATACTAAAAATATACCAAATATACCGAAAAAATACCGCAAAATTTCAAAAAGAACAAAACACAAAATATAAAAGGAAAATATGGACAAAAACACAGAGCTAAGGAAAAAAATAAATAAGAATAGAGAAACGAAACAATATAAGAAAAAAAGACAAAGAAAAAGAGGCAAAAAAGAGACCAACAAAAATAGAAATAAAAACTCAAACAAAAAAAAAGCAAAAAAAAAAGGAAAAGAAAAATAAATATAAGACAAAAACTAAACAAAAGACAAAGAGCAAAAAGATAAAATAAAAGAAAAGGCACTACAAAAAATATATATATTTATATTCTTTCATAATTTCATAATTTCTAAACAAAAAAATACAACTTTTAAGTAAATACAACATACATAAATAATTAATTATATATTCCATATGTTAAATGGAGAAATATTATTTACAATTTTATAAAACGTAAATCCCAAATCGCGTTAATTTTATTCCCTTAAAAATCCCCTTTTAATTCTCTCCCGTGTATCGGCCACATTTGAAATTAGTTAAAGTTTTCCAAGTTTTCCACCTCTCGTTCTCGATCTTCCCCTCTTCCCTTCCCCTTCTCAAAAAGAAAAGTTTAATTAGTGGGCGTGGCGCAGAAATTAATTAAGGCGAGACGTAGTTGCTCATTATCAATTCAAGAAGTTTCCAAATGGACAGAGGGGGCGGGAGGCAGAGAGGGGGCAAGGAGAAAAACTAGAGATTGGCTCAGTCATTCATTCAATCACACACAGGCACAAGCGGGGAGCACGTGGCTTCATCTATCAATCCATCAATCCATCATTTCGGGCATCGTTCATCAATGTCATTTCGTGTCTTTGTTTTGCTTTGCCCAGCATTATTTCTCCACCTTCCTCCGAGTCCTTTGCTGTCCTTTGTTGCTTGTTGCTTTTGTTGTCCTTTGCCTATTTTGTTACGCTTTTGTTTAGCTCATAGGAGGATTAGGAGGACAAGGACGAGGACGAGGACGAGGGCGTGGAGGAGACGGAGATGGAGTGGCGGAATGGGCGGGGATGAAGCCTGGATGATGGCAGGAAAAGGTAAGTAAATCAAAGCCCAAACGAAACACGGGGCGTATGATTTATTTTTGGGGCCACTGCTAAATCGGCTCTTTTTTTTTTTGCATACGAAACTTACGCAACAAATTTGAAATGCAAAATTGGCCAAGATTATGGGATAAGGCTAATAGGATCAAAATAAATATTTATCTGAGGATAATCTATATATGTCGAAGGCTAGGAAGAAAATAAATTGAATTTTGATAACAAATAATAATTTTGATAGATTTATAATACTTTATATTAATTTTTTAGTATAAATTAATACTTTTAAGTGAAAATATATTAAATCTTTAATATTTATACAATAATTATTATATAATAATTAGTTAATTAATTAAGGCTTGGAGAGGAGAATATTAACTGAATTTTATAAAGGTTTATTAGTATTTTTTAATAGACTTTTAATATTAAATATTAATTATTGAGTAATAACTAATATATATTATTTATGTTCTCTTCATTCTTAAATATTTAACCCGTATAAATAACAATTAATTAATAAAGGCTTGGAAAAGAGAATAAAAATTGAATTTAAATAACAATTAATTATTTTGATCTATTTTTTTATATTTTATATTAATTTTGTATGTATTAATTGTCATGTATGAATTAATATATATTAATTATTATATATTTATATAATAAATTAATTCAAAAGATACTTCAAAGTTTAAGTGTTTATTATCTTAAATTCAGTTTGTTCGTAGAAATGGCTTCTTTAACTAATTAATTATTAAGCAAATGTATACCAATTTATTTTTTCTATAAAACCTAAAACATATATTTTAAAATCTTCTTATTTAAGTCATAATATCAACTATGATCCTTCCATTTAATTTTTTTTTTTAAGTAAAAACCCCCAAAAGTAATGCCACGAGAAATGCAAACTGAAAGCGCTCATTTTCTGGCTTATTTAATTTCTTAAATTTTGCCTTAATTTGCTCCCCCTTCTCTCCTCTCTCTTGACCATAAACATTTAAATTTTATTCGGCTGTATTTTTTATTTTCAGGTTTTGCCTTGCATTTCATGCAGATGCCAAAGCATTTCCAGGACATACTTATGCGGGACAGCGGGCAGCAGTCCAACTAAGCCAAAGAGCTCTCCATCTCCTTGGTCTTTTCACATTTTTCTTCGCCTCCCTCTTATTATTTTATTTTGCCTTCGTAGTTTCTGCTTTTCTTCCATTTTTTTATATTTCCTTTATATATATAAAAAAAAACGTATATATTTCTGGTTCTATTCTTGGCTGGATTGCAGCAAATATTTTGGCAGAAATGTTGCAAAAATGTAAGCGAAATGCGTTCCAACTTCCATTCTCTAGTTTTTCACATTTCACTGGGGGTGGGGCCGGGGGTTTGTTGGGTGGCTTTTCAGCCCTCAGTTTCCCTCCAAACCCTTCGTTGTCCTTCCCCTTTTATTCCCTCATTTTTAGTGCCCAGCAATGACATCTTACTTGGCAAGTCGAAGGGCAGCAGTGGAACCCCCAAAAAGCATTCCCAACGACAAGTCATGGTGGCCACAATACACGGCAAGAAAATATTCGAATTTAAATTTAATATTTAATATTTTATACATATTTGAATGTAAAATTATAGAAAATAGTTTGGTAAGAAATTTTTGCAGGGAAATGGTACTTATTATGTATTTGAAAACCTGAAAAGTATAGTTGAAAACCCCAAAACAACGAAGTATTTAACATTTTTTTATTATTATTTTTTTATAAATTTTTGTAACATCAAATAAATATTATATATTATTTTTCTTAGTGTCTAACTTTGCTTCCCCAACCATTTTGAACACCCCTCTTTACCCCCTCTTGCCGCAAGAAGTTCTGTCTATTTTCAACTTCCTTTTTTATTTCCGTAATCATTTATATGCAAATCGCTGGCCTGGCATCCTTACACACACACCAACACACTCACACGCACACTTAAACTTGCCACGCCCACTTTATAGCCGAAAAGTAAGACGAGAAAGACATTTTGAAGAAGGAAATGGGCGGCGGACTACTGCCTCTGCCTTCGATTTGCCATCAAAAATTTGCCCTGCTCAAGCTTCTTTCCACGCTTGTCATTTCATTGTTTCTGTTTTTGTTTGCCATTCGTTATACCGCTATATATCGGGTATATATATAGGGTATATTGTATGTGTTTTAAATAAATTGTAACAATTTTAAAAATATTTTTTTACGCTATTTTTTTGAGGTTTCTGACTTGCGTATTTTTATAGGTTAACTTTTTAACAGCATTTTTTTTTTTTATTAGGGTATCCTTGAGTCCTAATTTAATATAAATTCCTTTACTATATCCCACTGTTTTGTTTCCCTTTTTTAGTGTGTTATTTATATTTTTTCCTGCCGGCAAAGCCAATCGTTGAGCTTTTCTTTCCTGGCTTTTCCTTTTTTAGTCAATAATTTCGTTGCATATTCTAAGGCGCTCATTTGCATGCGTGTGTGTGCGTGTGTGATGGAAACTTTTCCCTGCGTCGTTTGCAATTTTTTTTTTCTCTCATTTTGGTGAAGGAGCAACAGCAGCAGCAGGAGGCTGCCAGCTCATTAAAATTGCACAACACTTTGATTTGCATAAGCCGAAAAAATACAGAAAAAAAAAAATGAAAAAGGAAATGGAAAAAGGGAAAGTTTTCCCAGCTCCCCCCGTTCCCTCTTTCCCGAGACAACCCCGCAAAGTCATTATCATTTGCCAGCGATGTTGGCATTATGAGATTGAAATATCGCCAGCCAACTCGTGTGACCCATTCAATGTCGCTTATCCTCTGCCAGAAAAAAAAAAGAAAAAGAAAAGGCATAACCAAGGCATGGAAAACTCGGTTCTGGAGAGTGGGGAAAATTCTGGGTGACATGGAAAATTCTGATGGTAAGAGTGGGTGAGTGGGTGGTGGGGAGCAGCGAGGAAATTCAAAGCTGATTGCATCCACTGAGCTGTAATAGTATTGAATAAAGCCGAGGGAGTTGGCTGAATGCTTAAACAGACATTTTCCTTTTTCCTTTTCCATTTTTTTTTTTTTGCTGCGACAACATTAATGTTCATTGCATTTTCACATTTTTTTTTACAGAATTTTTAAATTGCAATCAAGCTGGGAATTCGATTTATGTGTGTGCTAATATGGAGTTTTGATTTGGAATTTTAAAAAAGTATTACCAAGTGGCATTTGAGTTTATAGAAAATTGATTGGGCAAATAGAAATGGTTATTAAATTAAATTTAAGAGATAAATTGATAAAAAAAAATAAAATCAAGAATTGTTCTATTTATTTGTATAATTTTAAATTAATAAAGACAGTGAAAAGTATGAATTATTATTATCGTTTAAAATGTAGCACATTGCTGCTAATTATTCAGATAAAATCCCATTAACAGAATTAAAGAAAATACTTTGAAAAACAGCTAACAAAAATTATATTTATATTTAAAAATATAAAAATTACCTAAAATTCTGAAAATACTTTGATTTACTGAATATACTTTAAAATATATATATATATAATATTACTATGTATAAAATTTTACTATAAATACAATTCTAAAAGTGCTTTAAATACTAAAAGTACTTTCGAATAATAAAAATACTTTAGAATACTAAAATATTTTACAATACTAATATTTAATTTTGTATTTTCGAATTTTTTTATGTAAATAAATACTAAAAGTACATTAGAATACTAAAACTATTTTAGAATACTACAATTTTTTTAAATATTAATATTTAATTTGGTATATCCGAATTTGTATGTCAATTTCATAAAAGAAAAAAATTAAAAAAAAAACTTCTAAATAAAATAAAAACATAGATTCAAAATTAAATTTAAAGTAAAAAAAATATAAATTAAAAAAATTTAAGATTAAAAAAAAACGTAAACAAATAAAATAAAAAAATTTATATACAAAAAAAAAATATTACAAAAAAAATATATGTATATATTAAATAGGGAAATATATCATTAAAAAATAAACAAATAAGAAACTTATAAAAAACTTTATAAGCCAAAAAATAGGACCATAAAAATAATATAAATATAAAAAAAAATGAATACATAAATAAATAAATACATTAAAAAAATAAATACATATAAAAAAATATAAGAAATAAGGAATATATCAATAAAAAATAATAAACATATAATTATCTCATGTAAATTAACTGCCTTCTTCATTTAAAATTTCAACAAATTAATAAAAAACTCAAAAGTTTCTTTACCCCTGGGACTAATTTTTCAACTAAAAACCCCTCCCAAAAAACTAATTCTCCAAAACAAATATAAACAGGGACAAGAGACTTAAATATTTCCCTCGGATGTAATTTTTGTGATGTTTTCGAAAAATGTGTTCCTGCCATTTCCGAATGTTTCCGCCTCGGGGAAAATTCGCTTAGCTCGGCAGAACGCACACTCGGCACATATCCCTCGACTGAAAAGTATTTGGTTTACTTCTTTTTGTGTGTTGTTTTTACTGCCATGTAACTGGAAGCCAAAAGCGCCTAAAACATATTTGATAATTGAATTTGTAATACATTTTGTGCTGTGCTTTGAGGTCAGCGTGGGTGTGGCAGGGAGCATGGATGGATGGATGGATGGATGCCTTTGTGTTGTTCTTGGTTGTTAGGGATAATTTCCTCGCCGAGGATGAGGGAAGTGAAGTGACGCATTGAATTAGCTTTCATTGTATTTTATTTGACAACAGAAAATAACGTTAAATAAATACAGAAAAGACACAAGAACACACACACACAGACTGGGACAGACACAGCTGGCATTGTTTTTCTGCTCGCTTACATGACTTGTGGGCAACAGAGAAAAAGGAAAAGGAAAGCATAAAAAAATCGAGAAAAAGATACTGAAGCTGAAGGGAAAATGTCACACAAATTTCATTTGATTTATTTGCCAGTTTTCTTTTCAATCCACTCTCACACACACACCCAAAACACTACCCACTTTTTCAGCAAAATTTTCAGCAAAATCAAATCAAATCTGCAAGCCCAACAAATGTTGCATACTCTTGCGGGCAGATTACGTACAGTGCGTGTCATAGATATAAGAACTTGATTTTTTTTGTATTGGTTTTAATACGAATTAAAGTTCACTTTATCAATCGAATTTGTTGGGAATCTGCATCAATTTTTGAATGGGCTTTGCTCAATAAAATTTGTTATTTCATTTATTTATTACTGCACTCTTTTCGTTGAGTGTATTGGGATTAACTTGTTCGGTTTTTGGTGTAAAGTAAAGTCTACTGAAACATATGTACCGGAAAATGCAGGGTGTTCTTTTTTGTTGAGTAAATAAAATGTGGGAACAAGTAACAATATTTATGTATATTTTATGTTGCTTTTAGTAATATTTATTACTTTTATATTTTTTCTTTTAATTTTATATTTATAAGAAACCCTTAACCTGCAATTTCTTGTTAATCTTGCTAAATAAAAGACGTAGAAAATATTTTAAAAATGTTTACATCGAAAAAAAATAAAAATATACCCTGAATTTGGTGCCCAAAAAATATCATAGCATACTTTTAGACACCTTTTTTAAAATATTTTTGTAATAAATATTATATATTATTTATTTATTTACTATTCTACATCTTAATTCAACAAAATATTGAATAATTTATTAATGAAAACACCCATACGCTCTCGCTTTAATTGTTTATAACTTTCCTTCAACTTTATCTTTAACTATAGCCCTGCTGTTGGCTAAGCTCGTTATAATTAACCAATCAATGCGAGAAGAGGCGACACAAACAACGGAAACGCCAAGATAAAGTCAAAGTCCTCGGGAGATCCTTCTCGGGGATCCTTCCTTCCTCTATTCCTCCCCTCTCCCCTCTTTCCCCTCTTGTCTGTGTGTGTGTGTGTGTGTGTGAAAAAAGTTACTTGGGGAAACGCTGATTTATTTACTGAAAACAAAAGAAAGACCAAACAACAAAAGAAACAAAAAGATGAAGATGAGACGACGACCGAGTAATAATAATGCGCAATAATGAAGAGCGAGGGGGGGGGGGGAGGAGAGAGAGGGAGAGGGCGGCCAGAGGAAGACAGAGATTCCCGGGAGGGACAACAGGGACAAAAGGCAAAACGGAAGTGACCGGGACGGAGAGAAGTCGAGGCGAAACTTCCCAGGTAATTATGGTCTAAAAGCGCAATATTTTTTTCCTCCCGCTTCTATGTTTTTCCTGGAGGCTCAAATAATATACACAGCGAGAAAGTGGAGTAAGTTTTGCAGAGAAAAAAAATATAAAAGAAAAAGTTGGTAACAAATTATAAACATGTAAGAAACTGCCTAAAATAATGCTTTAAAATACATTTTAAAATAACATAGCATATTTTTAGGCATGTATTTAAAAGAATTAAAGATTCTAGAGAATACTTTTAATTAAAATAAATAAATTTAAAAAATAATGTAAATAACTTGTAAAGAAATACATACAAAAACGGTTTAAAGTATTCTTCAAATTAAACTTATTAAAATATCATTGCATATTTTTAAGCATGTATTTAAAATATGTTAAATATTGCATATTTTTAGACACCTTAAAAATAAAACAACTTAAAATTCAAATATTAAACCTTTTAATTAAGATTAAATATATAAATAATAAGGTAGGGCTTATAGCTTGATCATTAAATTTATTTTTCAAATAGTTTGTAATTAAATTTCAGGCTATAAAGCTAGATTTTTTATACTTTAAACTGAAAAAGCTGCTTTGTATTTTGCAGATTTTTTTTTTAATATTTTTAACTTCTAAGTACTCCCATAATTTTCGCTCAGTGCTTGTATTGCATATATATTTGAGTACTTTCACCGTTTGTTTATTGACACACGCACAACTTGGCCGCTGTTTCTACTTAATGTAATTAGAGTAAATTGCTTTTTAAGTGCGCCAAAGCAGAAAAGGCAACAACACGAAGATGCTGCAAGGACCGAACCATATAGAGCAAATAAACAGCGTCACAAAGGAGCAAGATATATATATATGGATATAGATATGGGGGGGATGGGGATAAAAGATGATGGGGCAAAAGTTGGCTCAACAAAAGTTGCATTATTATTATGTGGGTTAAAGTTACGCCACACTTCAGTCACGGATTTGTCATTTTCCCCCCATTATGAATATGAGATTTGTATAAAAAGCCCATCCATAAAAATCATATATTCCGGGACTATTTTGTTAAGAACAACGAAGAAAATAAAAAAGAAAAAATAGGTAGAGATTGTGACATTTATTATGGACATAAATCTGTCTCAAATGTGGCCACTCTTTCGTATTTTTTTTGGTTATTAATTCAGTGAAATGTTAACAAAAACGGGGCAAAAAGATATACATTTAGAGGGAATTTAATTTTGTATAAATCACAGCTTAGTTTTATGGCTAAAACTCTTTTTTTCTGATACTAAAACTATTTGTTTTTATTTATAAATTAGAATGTTTACATTATTATTAGCTTTAAGAGTTGATTTATGACAGGAAGTGGAACTAAAATTCGACTAATCAGTCAGCAAAAAAAGGTTTTTTAATATTTTTATTTATAGTTATTTTTTAATTAAGTACAAACAGCTTTAAATTAATATTTTTTGCAAGTATTAAGTATCTTTTTTTTACCATAAAGTAGGCACAGAAATTCCCTTCTCAAGTCATTGTCAACATTATCAATAAGCAAGTGTCCCTTGTGTTAGTCTATACTGGTATTTCGATTTTGTAACATCTCCACTTTTGTAGTTCCGTATTCAGGAGCAAAATTATACGAAAATAAATATATATATATATATATATAGATAGACGAAAAGTTTACAACCAAGTGTTAGCCAAGTAACCGCGAAATCGCGAAGCAAGTTGATCTACACACACACAACATGACAGACAAGGTGTCCCGAAGGGGACGCCGCGGAACCTCCGCTGCAGTTGCTGCAACTGCAACTGCCCCTGGGACAGTACCTGTGACCAGACCCACAGCAACAACAACAACAACAGATGTTGCCACCACCACCACAACAACGATGGTAAACGATGCCAGCGAGCCAGAACGTTGCTGCTGGATCTGCTTTGCCACCGACGAGGACAACCGGCTGGCGTCTTGGGTGAAGCCTTGCCGCTGCCGTGGCACCACCAAGTGGGTGCATCCGAGTTGCCTCTATCGCTGGATTGACGAGAAGATGAATAGCGAGAATTCGCTGCGTGCCACCTCCTGTCCGCAGTGCCAGACCGAGTATATTATTGTCCATCCCGGTGTGGGCAAGATTGGTGCCGCCCTGGAGACGGTCGACAAGCTATTCACACGGATGTGTCCCTTCATGACCGCCGGCTTCTGTGTCTGTTCGCTATATTGGACGGCCGTGACCTTTGGTGCCATTACATTCCTCCAAGTTGTGGGCGCCGATGCTGGCCTGTGCATAATGCAGACTGGTGATCCTGTCCTGCTGCTGATCGGTCTACCCATCATACCCATTGGACTGGTGCTGCTGCGCATGATTCAGTGGGAGAATGCGGTGCTCCAGATAATGCACGATCGTGAAATGATGGTGAGATATTAGATATATATAACAATTTGTAATAACCAATATTTAATTAGGAGGAAGAAATCGAAATGGCTGAGCTGGTGCAGCAGCAGTTCCTCAGCTATCCCACAAGGCGACCGGCGGCCGAGGATGCCCCCTCACCTGTTCGCACCCTGTGCGGCGCCCTCCTGCTGCCCACCATCTCAACCATTGTGGGCAGGATACTCTTCGAGTCGGTGCAGTCGCCAATTCAACGCACTCTCCTCGGCGGCCTGACCTTTGTGGTGATCAAGGGTGTGTTCAAGATATATCTCAGACATCGGCAATACACCAGTCGTCGGGGTCGTCACATTGTGGACTATACCGAGGAGAATTTACGCACATATATGCCGCAAAATAGCAACAATAATAATAATCGGAATGCCATTAATGCAACTCGTCAGGGACAACAACAAAATCAGCGCAATGGAGCCTAAGGTGATGTTACCACAAAGGGAGGACAAAGAGTTTTTAAAGGAAGAAAACACCTATTTTTCTACAATTGTTTTGTTCGTTTCTTGTTTACACTCATAAAACAAACAACAAACACAATATTTTCGGACATACTTCTCACGGCTGACAATCGAAATCCTTTCCTAAATAAGGTTTTTTGAAATGCTAAATTCATAGTTTTTGTAAATTTTAAGTAACAAAATGTATTCCAAATAAAGACATGTCCCCCTTTCACTAAATGGAGAGAGAGTTTTAAGCAAGGTATTCAGATAGTTTATTGATTTTATTTTAAGAGAGGTTTCAACAAATCATAAATGATATAATTTTCTTTATAAATTACCAAGTAAAGCCAAGATATAACCAAAAATCAGGCACCCAGCAACTACTTGGAAGCATAATTGGCAAACTCTAGACAACAACGAGCCGGCAAACAACCAAACAGGCAAACAACCAAACATTTAAACAACCAAACACACACACACACAGGCAAAAACAATGCCCAACACTTGCACCACCACTCAAAACTATGTCGATGAGAGCGAGGGAGAGGGGGATCTAGGGAGTGATGGTGAGCGCCACAAACTATGCAACAAATTGCTTCAAAGTTTGCAACAGTTGGCGTACATCTTCAACAGACTTTTGGCGTGCAATTAATAATTAATAGAACTTGGTTATATAAATAAGAGAGCCAAAGTATGCACAACTTGGGACGAAAATGAAGAAGCCGCTTAATAAGGCATCTTCTCACCTGTCTGACAGGTTTCTTGGTATATTTTGGGGATTTTATAGAAAGCTCTCAAAAGATTATTAATTTGTAATATTTGAAAATTTATTTAAAAGCGAAATGATCATGGGGTTTATAGTAGAGAAAAGGTTATATGTTCTTTAAATAAATTTTTATTATATATAAATTGAAATTGAAAAACAAATTGCGAGGCTTAATAAGTTAATAATAAACTTTTAAAGAGAGTCAAAATATCATATAAAAGAAGAATTTTTTGACTTAATTCCTAACCAAAATCTTAACAAATATATTTAGTATATAAAAGACTAAAATAAAATGCTTCTAACCAAAATCTACCAAATTTAATAAGTAATTTAAAATAGTAAAATAGTAAGTAAGTAATTGAAAATAGTTAAAAAATGTTAGCAACAAAATTAAATTTGTTTCAAACCTAATTTAACATTTACTTTCTAAAGAACTTGCTTTTCTCACCATCTTAAATATTAATATTATTTTGTATATATTTTTATTATTAGATAAATCAGTTTTTTGCGGCTGTCAGTCAACTGTTTCTCTCCTCTAGCCAGTAATTTGTTTTATTTCTGTGTCCAACTCAAAAGTTTGTAATTAACATAGTTTGAAGGGAACAAAAAAAAACCGGAGAACAAACTTTTTTGTAAATTAAATATTTGTTTCGCTGCAACTCCTGGCAATAAACGGAAATAATTGAATACAAATTATTAATAATTAAATGCAGAATGGGTTAAAACTTTAATCCGCACAACTAGTGCTGCTGTGTGCGGCTTCTTCAACTATTCCGCACGATAAAACCAGATAAATGCAACACTTTTTGCACGGCGCAGCCATTAGAAGTGCACACAAAATGGGCGAAAAGTAAAAATAAAAAAAAAGAAAATAACAGATAACAAAAGGTTGAAACAAAACAAAAACAAAAAAAAAGAGAAGGTAAAACCACAACAATGTTGAAGCGTTGGGGCAACTAACAGGATACTGGACAAAGGATCCAGGCGTAAATAACTTGGCCAGCAAGGGTTAACAAGCCACCGCCCACCGCCCACCGCCCACCGCCCACCGCCCACCGCCCACCGCCCACCGCCACAGACACGCCCCTTCAAAGCGCAACCAACATCGCGGCCGCCGCTAAAATGCAGCTTAGCAATTAATTACGCATCTGTGTGCAGCGCGAAAGAGGCAGAAGCTCAAGAGTTGCCCCCAGATTATCATCAGCAATGCCATAAAAAATATAAATAACGACACAAAATGCAAAAAGCTGGCTTTTTTGCAAAGTTTAGTTAACTGAAATTGGATGGCTTGAGAGTACATATAGTTCCTGTCAAAGGTTTCCTTTAATTAAGGTTTGCACACAACACATAACCCTTTATAGGGAAATTCGCAAATTTAAATTCAAATAGTTGACTTTTTTTAAAAGTTTATAGAATTTTTTATTAATTAACAAGGTTTTAGGAAGCTCTTGTATTATAAAGTTCTTTTTATATTTGTAATATTTTTAAAGCTCTTAAAAGTGATATTTTTTAATTTATATCTTGAGCATATTTCGATAAGATCAAATTTTAAAATTTACAACCTTTTCAATTTTTACCGGTCACACTTAAAAAAATTCATTTAGCTAGTGACACCGATATTTTCGATTTTATATCGATAACATATTGTGTTACAATTATATTTTAAAATATACAACACTTAATATTTGATCCTTGAAAAATCCCTTTAACTTTCTAAACCAAATTTTGTTTAATTAAATTTGAACTCCTTTAAAATAACGATTTAAATATTGATATATCGATACTTTTGTCCCATCTCTAGTAAAAAATATATAAAAGCTTTCTGCCTCTAAATATTTACCCATAAATAATAGCTATTTTCTTGAACGTGCTAATCCAATTTTCTCTTCATCATTAAATCCTTTCTAAAAATCGATTCAAATATTGATATATCGATACATTAAGCCCCATCTCTAGTATCACCTTCCCCTGAACCCCTGGCTGAAAATCGTTTGTTTACTTTCCAATTCTTTCTGCCGCAACCGCAGAACGCGGCGGGGACACAATGTTTGTGTCAAAGACGAGAGCAAAGGGAGCGCTGCCCCGCGAGGCGAAAACCTGTCCTGATGGACGCAATGGAAGGACATCGTGGCCATACAAACAAACAAACAATTCAGCCGGCCAGAAGCAGCAGCAGCGGCACACCTTTCCTTTGGGTGCAGGTTGAGGTTAGTCCTGTTTCTGCTCCTGCTATTGCTCCTGTTTCTGTTTCTGTTCCTGTTGTTGCCTGTTGTGTCCTGTTGTGTCCTGACAAACGGATGTGCACATGCAGCGGATATATTGATTGCCAAAGCGTACATATGCACGCGTGTGTATATGTGACAGTTAGCCTTTGACCAATGCACAGTAAAAAAATATGTAGATTTTTTTTTAAATATTAAAATTCATAAAAATGAACATAATAAAAATATTTATATATTTTCCTAAGAAATGCATTTTAATAAAATATTAAAGTTATTGAAAACCAATCAGAACTCCTAAGAAAAATCGAAACTATCGAAAAAAATTAAGTTATGTATAAATATCGATATGATGCGAATCTTAAAATGCTTTACTAAAATAAAGAAACTATGGAATAATTTACCTGAATATATATAATGATTTAATATTGATATTGTGACCTTATTTTTTAAATGTAACGCAATTTCTTTCTTAAATTCAAAATTATCGAAAGAAAATATATCAAAATATCGATATATCTATTGATAAGCATATTTTATATCGACATATTATTTTTATAAATATATATAATAATTTATCATTTATATTGTGACCTTATTTTTTAAATGTAACGCAGATTTCTTTCCTAAAATGTCGAAATTATCGAAATAAAAATATATAAAAATATCGATATATTTATTAATTATTATATTTTATATCGACTTATTATTTTTCTAATTTTATTTAATTAAAATTAATTTTAAACCCTAAAATACTATATAGTTTAATTTTTTTCCGGTGCACTTGCATTGTGGCCACCACAATTCTGGCTCACGGCGGGGTCACTAGCTGTCTATGGCGTTTATTTCGATATTATTAGAGCGGACAAAGCCCGACTTTGGTTGAATTCAGCTGTGACCCAGCGGGGGGGAAGCTGAAAAGTCGACCGATAAACATTTGCGTGGTCAGCGGACAGTAGTTGGGACTCAATTAGGCACTAAACTTTGACGTTTATTATTAAAACAATATCGCATTTGTTTTGGCCTGGCCTTTACCTGGGCTTTTTTGGGCTAATTGAAGTCTGTTTTAAGCATATTTTTACTGTGCTCTGGCTTTGTCATTCGTTTATTGTGTATAATCCCCGACTTGGCTTGGGATCCAGTGAATTTATTTTGTATACTTTATGTACACAGTGGCAGCACTCTTTTATTTGATTTTGGTTTGCAACAAATTAGTTGAGTTTTTTCTCTCTTTTTTTCTGTTAGTAAATTCCCTAAGGGTGGTCGTGTGTCCCTCTGCTCCGCCCTGATCCTTGCCCTAACCCTACTCTTTATCCTTGCTCCCAGGACAATGTTTTCTGTGGGCCATAATAAAATTTACAATGTTATCCCAAAAGTGTTGTCGAGTTTTTGTCATTTCATTTCATTTTCAGTGTTCTTTTTTTTTTGTACCCCCTTTTCCTTTTCCTCTTCATTTTCAGTTTCAGGTTTTTTATATATACAAATATATTATTTTTTATTTTTCGGCCAGCTGTCCCAACTATGTGGGCGGACAATGGTCCTTGCGGCATGTCCCGGCTGCCAGGATGTCGGGCATAAAAAATATATATATATATATGTACATGCGGAGCAAGCGTGGGACGCTGTCCCTTGGCTTGTCATAATTCGCATATTAATGTTGTTCATTAAAGTTGTATAAATTATGAATCACATTACACGACCATATGAGACAAAGTCCTTTAACAATACGGTGAGGGGGGAGGGGGAAGAGAGTGTCCTGCCCACGAATCCTTCTTGATTTTCAAGGGAATTCTGTATTGGATTCTTATTTGGATTCTCATTTGGCTTTCAGCTGGCGAAGATAAGCCTTATCGAAAGTGTTCAACAAATATATATTGTTGGATATAAATTTATATATATTTTTAGGCTAAAAATAGTTTAAATTTGTTTTTAATTTTATGATTAGATTAAAATCTAGTAATAAGCAAAACATTTTAATTAGTAGTTTTATTTAATGTCTGCATTATTTTCTTTTAACAAATGAGACAATTTTTATAGGCAATAAAAAGAAAAATCAACATTTTCAGGTGTCTAAATATTTATAATAATATTTAGGATGTTCTATTATTCACAAATACATTTTTAGTAATTCTAAATATCAAGTTATACCTTCCATATATATTATAGATTTTATTTAAATATTTTAAAAGGAATTGGTTTAGTTTTTATTCAAGAAAATTGACCAGAATTTAATTTTCTCAACTCAAATTTAAATTCTTGCTTATTTGTGTATTTCTAGTTAAGGTCTCCCTAAACTTTAATTTAATTAAAACAATTTCTTTCTATCACTAAAAATCTTACCCTTTTTCCTTAATTAATTTCATATTTAAAGTTTGAGGATTAATTTATTGCATTTACTTTCAACAGAGTTTTCCTTCAACTGTTGCAATCCTCTTCCACTTTTCCCCACTTCATTTTTTTTTTGCCAGCTCCCTTGTGCAAACATATTGATTGGCCTCCAACCGCTTTTCCAAACGCTTTTCCACCCGCAGTTGGCGTTGACCAACAAAAGGAGGCAACAGAAAAGGAAAAAAAGGAAAGAAAAAAAAGAAATTGAAGCTTTTTTCCTTCGACACTTTTCTTCGACGAAGATGTGAAATATATGTCATTCATTTATGCATGCAACATTCTGCACTCGAAGGGGGTGGAAGGGGAGCTGTGGGGTTGGGCCTCGAGTGGAAAAACAGCCCCTTTTCTCCACCGATTTGATGATTGATTCGATTTGCTTTGCTTCTGGCAAGATGCTAGCGAAATGGAAATGTCCGCAGTGCAGTAAAATAGAACGCAGAAAGCAGGACACAGAAAGAAAATCTTAGCGAAATTTTAGAAGAAGAATTAGTCTTTAAGAAAAAATATATATTATTTATAAGAAGTCTTAAAAAATATTAGTAAATATTTAAGGATACAAATAATTAAAGTAAAGAAAGAGTAAAAATGAGAGAACAAGATGTGAGTTAATGTTGATGTGAGTAAAAATTATTTTAAGAAAATTGTGAGAAGATTTAAAAAAAATTTATAGAATATATTATTTTGTCTGAATTTTTAGGCTTTCTAAACTACAATTAAAAATATATATATAAATATATATATAGTATATAAATATATATAAAAAAAATATATAGAAAACTTCAAATCAAAATTAAAGAAAACTAAAAGTAAGAAAACCAAATGTGAGTTTTAAGAAACTGTAAGAAAATTGTAAGTAAATTATAATAATGTATAAAAAAATATATATTTGTCACTAAAACTCTCTTTAATATATATATCCACACGCTAAAAATTAAGCCCGGATTTCATAAAAGATTTACAAATATATTTCTTTATTCTTCTTTACTTCAAGCTGGCGGCTCGTGTCATCATTAAATCCTGACAACGCAATTCTGGCTAAACGCAAATGGCCAAAATCCGTCGAGTCACGGCTCCCCTGCGGATTTTTTCCAAGCTCCCCTTCCCCCTCAAAAAACCCCATTTTCTCCACAAAAAAAAAAAAAACAAAAAAGAGAGAAAAAACGAGAAAGAAAAGAAGCTTCGCTGAAGAATCTGTTCAACTCAATTGGCAAGATTTTTGCTTTTATTTGCACTCAACCGCTGGCTCGCTTCGCATTTATGTTTGCATTTTATTTGAAAAGCCATCAAGAGGGGGGAAGAGGGGAAGAGGAAGGAAAATCGCCATTAGACGCAGGACCTCTGCTGGAATATATATAGATATATATATGTGTATATATATACAAAAGAGGCGTCCTTGGGACGTGTGTGCAGTCATTGGAAAGTATTATACAATCAATTAAATGCCGCAGGATTTGCCATTCCTCAGGCCAATCTTCAAATCAAGTTCACTTAATTATAGTTCTATGGGAGCTTTTAATTATTTATTCTATTTGTTTTAAGAAAGTTTAATAAATCGTAAAGGAAATGCTGTCGAGTCTTCTTTAAATATTGTTAGATTTCCAAGAAAACCTCTGAAATAACATCATCCACAAATTTTCAAATATTTTTCTAATTTAATTACAGTTAATTTTAGAGCTCTTAAAAATTTTTTACATATATTCTAAGAACCATAAATAAATCATTAAAAAATCATACAAATAAAGTATTCGAAATGCTAACAAAACTCACTTAAATATCTTAAAATTCCCTAGAAAACCTCTGCTTCACCACCCACAGA
The DNA here is from genome assembly GCA_008042675.1 of Drosophila seguyi. Taxonomy (NCBI): domain Eukaryota; kingdom Metazoa; phylum Arthropoda; class Insecta; order Diptera; family Drosophilidae; genus Drosophila; species Drosophila seguyi. The sequence continues at coordinate 32,931 of VNJU01000512.1, forward strand.
ATTCCTAGAATGTTTCCCATTTTCTCTGTATTTTTTTCCCTTTTCCCAGAAATAATTAAATCAGTAGAAGGAAAAAAAAGAAAACAAAACACGCTCCAATAGTTTTCAATCTCAAATGCCGTCAATTACATAATCACAAACGATTCCTGGGATCCGTTGTGCTCCTCCTTTCTCCTGTTTATATCCGGAAATCCAAGAAGGATTCCTTAATTTTATTTTGCGCCCAAAAAGTGTCCTTCAGCGGTGGGGGGTTTGGGGATAAATATCGTTATTGTTGCCTTTTCGGAATCGAAGGAATACGGAATAGGGCCAAGAGAGTGAGAGGGAGAGAGACATGGCTTCGGTTACTATATCGGTTTTCGGTCTCGGTTACGGTTAGGGTTACCCTACAGGAATCCCCTTGCCGAACCCTTGACAGCCGGATTCGCTGACAGGCGGATTAAGGCACAAAGGGAATGGCGGAGGAAGTGCCAGTGACGATGGTGTCCACTGGGTTGACCCCCGGGGCAGGAATTCGAATTTAAGATTCAATTTGGAATAAATATAGCAGAAAAATATATAGAGATTAGGTGGGGAAAAATGCAAAAGATATATATTAAGCGGGAGAAAAAGGATTTAATACAAAGCTTAACAGATAAATATTAACCAAGAAAAATATTCCTACAAAACATAGTTACATTTTTCAATGGGAAACTCGTATTTGGTAGAAAATAAAATCAGAATTAGGTATATAGGTTTATAATTAAAAAATATATATTTTAAATATTTTTACAGTATATTTATATATTTTTACAGTATTTTGACCATATATTCTGTACAAATATCGATCAAAAAATGTTAAAAAAATTGCTAAAGATCTAAAGAATCCAAGGATAACATATATTTGGTAAAAAGTAAGGCAAGAATTGCTATTTATAGCTCTCAATAAAATATTGAAATAAAAATTATAGTAAATTTACCATATATCCCATATAAATGTCGTTAAAAAGGCTAAGAAATCTGTCAAATCTGTAAATCTGTTGGCTGAAAATAAACCAGAAATTTGTAAATAGGTTCCTAAATAAAATACCGAATAAATCAATTTATTTTATATATTTTTACAGCATATTTTCATATTTTTACTGCATATTTACCATATATTTTGTAAATGTACTGATAAAAAAAGAGGTAAAAAATAACTTTAAGCCCGAGAACATAAAGCAAAAATTTGTATAAAGAGTTTCCAATAAAATATAAAAAATAAAATTATTTAAGGTAGATATTTTACAATGTTTACAGTATATTTACCATATATTCCTTACAAATATCGATAAAAAGAGGTAAAAAACCGGTTAAAATCCCAAAAAATCCCCGAATTCAAAGCCCCTACGGATCAATTTCAATGCAACCCGGTATTATACAGATTTTAATACCCTAGTGTTTCTTTTTTTGTTTTTTTGCCCCCATGGCGTATCCATTATCCCTCTTCGACCCACGTGCAACATACATAAATAAGCAGGGACAGCGGACTGTCACGGTCGCCAGCAAAAAAATATAAAAAAAAGGAACAAACCCAAAAAACTCCGGAACGGAAAGCGAGAAAGGATCAGGAGGTCCCCCTCTCTCTCTCCCTCAGATATACATGCCATATAAATAAATAAAAGGCGACAAGATGGCAACAACAGTGAGGCGAAACAACAGCAGAAAAAAAATTAAAACAGATTTTTGCCGCCACTACCCACTATAGCCAGCTTTATCACTAATATAGCCACCCGAAGCGACCATAAAACCGATTGACGCTCTCCTTGCCTCCTATTGAATTTTATTGATTTTCCTTCTTCAACGTTTTCAGTTCAGTTCATTTTCTTTGCTTCTTGTTGTTGTGGTTGTTGTTATTTGTTGTTATTGTATTTGTTGCTGTTCCGGCTTCGACATTTGTCGTCAACGTAATTTGCCACCCCCTTGCTCCAATAAACCCGCCCTCCCTCCCGTAACGTGTTTGCCCTTCTTGAAAATGTTATTAAAATCTGAAGAGGCAACATCTCAGGGCTCTCTGGCACAAACATATATATGTATATACATATATAAAGTTTCTTATCACAGCCATCAAAGTTCTGGAGATAAAATTTGATTAGCCAGAGGATACCGATTTGGCAGTATATATACTATATATATATATAAAAATATAGAGAGACATATAAAAAGATTTTAAGCTAATGCAATCTAATAATAAACAACTTCAAAAGCAACTTGGCTTTGAAAAATATTGAATATATTTTTATATAACAAGTTGTTTATTAAATAAAATTTAAAATATAATATTTTAATATATAATTATATTATATTTATATATTTTAAATATATAAATGTATACAGAGAGATATAGAAAGATTTTTAACTGATGCAAGCTTTTAATATTAAACTTAAAAAGCAACTTGGCTTTGAAAAATATTGAATCTATATTTATATTACAAGTTGTTTATTAAATAAAATTTAAAATATAATATTATAATATATAATTATATTATATTTATATATTTTAAATATATAAATGTATAAAGAGATATATAAAAGATTTTAAACTGATGCAAGCTTTTAATATTAAACTTAAAAAGCAACTTGGCTTTGAAAAATATTGAATATATATTTATATAACAAGTTGTTTATTAAAAAAATTTAAAATATAATATTTTAATATATAATTATATTATATTTATATATTTTAAAAATATATAAATGTATAAAGAGATATATTAAAAGATTTTTAACTGATGCAAGCTTTTAATATTAAACTTAAAAAGCAACTTGGCTTTGAAAAATATTAAATATATAATTAAAAAAAAACGTTTTTTTATCCAATAAAATTCAAAATATAATATACAAAATTATAATTATTATATATATATTTTTTTTAAGATAAAAACCATATGGCATCAGCTGGAATGCCAGGCAAGTCAGGCTACAAACTGGGCCCTGGTCATTATTGTTTAGAAACCGAGGGATGCAATGTGGTTGCACTTCTTCTTGTTGAGGGTTTTCCTCGGCTTTTCTCCCCTCTCCCCCCTCCCCCCACACACACACACTCTTACCAAGTGAGAGCCACACACTGATAATGACGTTAATGAAGTTCCACAGTTGCTGCCGCAGAAGTTTTCATCAGCTTGCCACGTTGCGTTACAAAATGTGCCCATAAATGTGTCACGCCTCGAAATCGAGCACCCCGACCACCCCCTACCCCCGAGCTGACACCATCCCCCATACAAAAATACCAAACTAAGGGAAAACGAAGGGAAAATGGAGGGAAAACTAAGGGAAGATTAACTCGAATCAAGAAAAATTTTATATGCTCTGGAAGACAATTTGAATAAGTAGAGATTTTTTGTTTATAACATTTAAAACTTAAGAAAAAGGATTAATTTAGTTTAATAAAATTCTGTAATTTAAGCTTAAATATTTAAATAATTAGAAAGTTTATTAAAATTGGTTGTAAACCAGTATTGTGATTAATTAATTTAATATTAATGTTTTTTATAATTGAAACTGAACAAAGTTTGTGTCTTTTTATCCCTAATTTTTATGGAAAAAATTAATTTTAAAATAATAATCATTATAAACTTAGTCTCCGGACAAAACTATGTCACAAACTTCCTTCACAATCTAAGGATACCCCCAGAGAAAGGGTATTTCGTATACGCAAAGTTGAACGGATGGTTGAGCCACGCAATCAGAGGGCCGTTGAAATGGCTACCGGTTACACATAATACGTCCGTTGTCCGTGGTCCTTGGTCCTTGGTCCTTGGTCCCGTGGTCCCGTGGTCCCCGTGTATGCGTGGTCCCGTTAGCTAGAAGATTTCCCCCTTCACGTGCCACGTAACGCGGCGCATGCGAGAGAATCCCTTTGGCGGCAGTCGTAGACTCGTCCTTAAATAACATTGCGTTGTTCTTTATTGGTCGTTAAATCTCTTGCGGTTGTCGTGTCTTCGTTTTTGGCGCCCCAACCCCTTTTTTTTACGCCGCACCCCTCCTCACCCCTCAAATCCTGACTCAACCGCTGCCACTCCCATTCCCTGTTCGCCCAAAAAACCCACATACACACACACACAAACACATTCGTACGCCCCACCCTTGTGCTGTTTTGTGTGCAGCACCCTTGGCGGCGCCACCCGCCACCCGCCACCCGCCACCCCCCACGCCCACGTGGCAGACGCCTTCGGTGGCCACGTTTGCCTCGTGGATGTGAATCTTAAATGCGACCAGGCACCATGGGCAAAAAAAAAACTCTAAATCATTTACATAACTCAAAAATAATTTCAAGTTTTTCCTAAAATGGAGAAGAAGCGGGAGCAAAATTATAGCAACTGAGAAAAATATGATCCTTGGAGAAAAAAGTCCTTAAGAACCATTTAAAATATTCCAAAGTGCTACAGAAAATACTTGGATTTTAGAAACCTAAAAATATAACAAAAAATAAGCCATGAATAGTTTATAGAAATATTTTGTAAAATTTTCGGTACCTCAAAAATATCATTGCATACTTTTAGACACCTTTTTAGGGGTATTAAAAATTCTACAGACTTCGGGAGCAATCTAATATTACGTTTTAATAAAATTTGTGGATGGTAAACAAGTCAATTTTTAAAGAAAAATTGTAAACAAATTTTAAATCCTAGAGAACTATTTAGATTCAAAAAATCTATGAAAAAGATTTGGAATCAGTCTAGAAAATTATTGAATTAATTGAAAATAGTATGAAAATTTTGGGAAAAATATATAAATACCTTTATTTACATAATAAACTTAAGGAGGAATTTAATTAGTTGCTTTATTCAGTTAACGCAAAATATTTCCGAAAAAAAATTCAGAAATTGACTTAAATTGCTCAAAAAATTTAAAACTTTTCTAATATAATAATAATGGTACCTTAATATAAGCATTCCCTTATTTTTTAAGGTTTTAAAAACTTCAAACGCTTTTAGAGGAATATAATATTAAATTTGTAATATTTTTTAAATAGGTTTCAAACATTTTTGATATAATACAAATTTGTATATATTATTATTATAAAAATTATAATTGTTAAACCCTGCAATTTTTTATAAATTTGTAAGTGTCTTTAATTTTGTATACATTTTTCCCTTACATTTTGATAGTTTTAAATAAAAAGTTTAAATATTTTACCTACATTTCGCACTAGTTTAAAATAAAAAGTGTATATGTTTTACTCGCATTTCCTCCCCTTTTGGCCCACTGTCCCCGCAGGGTGCCTCCCCGGCTGTTGTTGTTTTTATAGCTGTTGTTTCTGCTATAGGTGCCGCTGCTGCCGCTGCTGCTGCTGGCGAAAGTACGCGAAAGCAGCCGAAAAACCATTCGATTTCATTCCAGAACAGGCCGAAATATACGTAAAGGGGCGCTAAAAGAGCGACTGAAGTGCGGAAAGGCGAGGGGGAGGCAGTTGGCTCAAAGGAAAAAGGCAAATACAAAAACGGCTGAGGACAGAGCGGCGCCGTCTCACACAGCATTTTGTTGTTGTTTAATTTTCCATTTAGGGTTGAAGGAGAGAGCGAGAGAGAGAGGGTCAGAGGGTGGGGGGCGGAAGAAAGTCGAGGAGAAGGATAGAAAAAGTGGAGAGGGGTCGAGCGGCGGCCCATCCCTGTGTTTGTTTTTGTATTACCGTTAACTTACGTTCCTTCTTTTTTTTTCTTTTGGTTAGAAAGAAGAAGTTCGTGACGTTTCATTTCGCTTTGGCTGATAAGAGAGGGTAGAAGAGAAAGAAAAAAAATATAAAGAGAGAGACACCTCCTCAACCTTGCTCTTTTCCACCCGCTTGCATTCCACACGTTGTCTAGGCAAGTTTTCCGTCTTCTTTCCCGTTGTTCTCTCCGTTTATCATTTCACTTTCTCTACTCTCTGCCTCTATTATTATTATTCACACAAGCAGAAAAAAGCATAGGTCCTGTTAATTCAGAAATATTCTTCAATTTTTCAATTAAGAGCTTCGAAAATCGAATTTTTGTTGCCTGTTGAAAACTATCGAATGTCGCTTTAATCTAAAAAATTATTGCATCAATCTTGAAGGAATCTAGTATATCAAGAAAATGATCATATAAATCAAGAAAAGGATTTAATTAATTGATAAAAGTATAGAATCTTTAAAAATATAAAAAAAAAAAAAATAATCGTATTTATCGATAAAAATATCGAATAAATCGAAAAATATGAAACCAGTTTATCGAAAGATTAAAGATAATTATGAAAATCACATTTAAATTTAGAAAATATAGAGAAATATTAATATTGACCCAATTTAATCATATTTTTGTTATTTTATTTTCATTATAAAATATTTAAAATATTACTTTACTAAACCATTTATATATAAATCCATTTAAGTAATAAACTTTTCTTTCTGTGTGCCATTCTGCGGCCGCCAAGCTATTCATCCATCCCCCGAAACCGCCTAACCACCGAATGAATGAACCACCCACCACCTCTACCTCAATGCCACCCCCTTCCTTTCCCAGGCAACCCCCCCCCCCTCCCCCCACCATCTGGCAGCGGTGTGTCCTTCATCAGGATGCCAACAATATAAAGCCTATTTTCATTGTTTCCTCTCTGACACTTGAACAGCTGACAGGCGTCGACGTCAAAGTCATGTTGCTATTGTTGTTGTCGCTGCCTGGGCCGTTAATTAAATTAAGTAAAAGTAGCAAAGTATGTTCGTACATTATTTAGTATAGACCCCTCTTCTATTTATATTTTTCCTGTTTTTTTTTTCTATTTTATTTTCACCTTTCTCCCTTCCGTGGACTGAACGACTTTATCAGCTGGCAAATGATATGGAAAGGTGAAGAAGGGAAATATAGAAAGAAGGAAATGTACTTAAATATAGGAGAAAGAGAAAGGGAAAGGGGTGCGAGGTGAGATACTAACTAAATGTGGCAAAAAAAAAATGCATATACATATATTTTTGCTGAATGTGAGCGTGCAAATATTCATCTAGATAATATTTATAAACAACATTTTCAGATGGTACCGAGTTGAGTATAAAAGTACACAGCAAAATAAATGTAAATATTTATACATGTTATGTACCCAAGCTATTAATAAATTTTTTGGCTGGTAATAAAATATAATATATATTCTGGGTTATAGAGGTATGAAATATGATTAATTTCATTTACTTGAGAGTTTTTATTTATTAAGTTTTAAATTAATCGACAAAAATTACTGAATTTATCGAGAGAAGAATCGAAATAGTCAAGAAAGATATCGAAGTAATCGAAATAATGGGAATATAAATGGAATAGTTCTCAAAAGACAGCAAATCAATATGGAAAAATATGTACATTTTGAAAGCAATTAAATCTAGAAAAATATCAAATCTTTCTAGGAAATTATTTAGATTGGAAAATATCAATAAAAAAGATATGGAATTAGTCAAGGAAACTATCGAATTAATCGAGAAACATATTGCAATTTTTATAGAAATATTTTATATATTTTAATAATAAAGTTAAAGAGGAATTTAATTAGTTCTATCTTTCAGTACAAACATCTATAAATATCTAAGAAAAGCCTGGAAATTAACGAATTTTACGAAGGAATTTAATTACTTTCTTATTTCAGTGAAACAAATACGAAATCTAAGATAATTCTTGAAATTGGCAAAAAAAAAACCTTCCTAACAAATCGAATTCGAAACCTTTTTTAATTTAATTTCATGAAAATGTAAATAAAATGCAATTAAAAGGGAAAACGAAAAAACATTAGCTATTGGTTCAACAACAAAAAATGCCGTAATGTCGTAATCTTCTTTTTGTATATATTTTGTTCCTTAAATGCAAGAAATTCCCTTCCTTAATTTTAGGGGCTAAACAAAAAGCGATTTGCATTAAACGATTATTTTACTAGCAAAAAGGAGGCAGCGGGAAGGCAGGCGAATCGATTAAAAGGCTTTTGCCTCTCGTGCACGTGACACGTCGACGGACGGGTGGTTTTTCCAAAAAGGGGGTGGCGGTTGCTTCGATGGGCGGTGGCCGGCCAACAGGGGGATGGGGATGGCATGGTCTCTGAGGCTGAGAGGGCCAAAAGCAAATGCGCCACATGGCAAAACGGGCATAATTGAGCAGTATAACAAGCCCAATGACCGATTAAGCCAACATGGCGAGTGACCCTCAAGTTGAGCCAAATGAGTTGAGTTTTCGAGTTCACTACGGTCTGGTTTATGTTGAGGTCCTGTTTCGGTAAGGGTCCTTAAAACCAAAAACTTGAAAGGAAAAACAGCGATTTGAGGGGAAAGTGAGTTTGTCTTTTGGACAAGTAAAAGAATTCTGCCTTTTTAGCCTTCAGAAATGTGGTATATCTTAATATTTGTTTTAATAAATTTTAATTTTACAAATTAGATTATTAAATGTATATGTATTAAAAAAAGGGATTAGAATTAATGTAAAATAATTTAAGTTACCGAAAATCCTTTACAATATGGAATTTAGAATATTTTTATTAATATCTTTTTATACCCTTGCAGGTTATTATAATTTTAGTCAGTGAAGGAGTCATTTCCGACCCCATAAACCATATATATTTTTGATCAGCATCAACAGCCGAGTCGATCTAGCTATGTCTGGTTGGAAAATAAAATTTCAAAATTTTTTCGAAATTTTTATCGAAATTTTACATAATTGAAATAGTCAAAAATTGGGAAAAAATTTTATTTTCAAAAAAAATGAAATAGAGTATGCAGCCTTATTAGCCTTTTAAAAACTAACTCAGAAGAGTTTTCCGAATTCAAATAAATGTATTTTTGGCTTAGTTATTATATTTTTAAGCTTTAATTGTTCCAAAATTTTTCTTATATTTTTAATACTCTTTTCGGGATATTATAATATCAGTCAGAGGCACAAACCAATGTGAAGGAGTAATTCCGACCCTATAAAGTATATATATTCTTGATCAGCACTAATAGCCGAGTCGATCTAGCTATGTCTGGTTAAAAAACAAAATTTCAAAATTTTTTCGAAATTTTTATCGAAATTTTGCAGAATTAAATAGTCAAAAATTAGGAAAAAAAATTTATTTTAAAATAATATAAAAAAAGTATGCAGCCTTATTAGCCTTATAAAAACTAACTCAGAACAGTTTTTCGAATTCAAATTAATGTATTTTTGGTTGAGTTATTCGATTTTTAAGCTTTAATTGTTCCAAAAATTATTTTATATTTTTAAAACTCTTTTCGGGATATTTTAAAATCAGTCAGAAATACAAAACAATGTTAAGGAGTCATTTCCGACCCCATAAACCATATATATTCTTGATCAGCATCTACAGCCGAGTCGATCTAGCTATGTCTGGTTGGAAAATAAAATTTCAAAATTTTTTCGAAATTTTTATCGAAATTTTGCAGAATTAAATAGTCAAAAATTAGGAAAAAATTTTATTTTAAAATAACATGAAATAGAGTTTGCAGCCTTATTAGCGTAATAAAAACTAACTCAGAACAGTTTTCCGAATTCAAATTAGTGTATTTTTGGTTGAGTTATTATATTTTTAAGCTTTAATTGTTATAAAAATTATTTTCTATTTTTAATACTTGAAAAGCCTTTACAAATTTTTAACTATAAATATTTTACCTACCTACATTTTTATATTTAATTCAAAGAAACTGTCAAAAAATTAATAAATTACAATACCAAATAAATTTATATATAAAAAGAGGTAAAATAAATTTATATTTGATAAGAAAAAATTAAATTCCCCTCAGGTTTCCAGTCCTCCATTAACCTGTGCTATCTGTAAGATACGGATAACACATCCATTAGAGCCCCAGTGTCAGTGCCAGGTCCCAGTTCTGCGGCTCCTCCACCTGCTCCTCCTTCTGTAATCTAACCTATCCGTATCCATATTTCCACTCCTATTCCCTATCTCCATTTGCCATCCATTAACATCTCCATATCCATATCCATAATCATTAATCGACCACGTTGTTCCTATTGATTTTTTCGAGGGGGGAAGGCCTTGCCTTGGGGGGTTTTTTGGGGAATTACTTTTTTTTCTACGCCACTTGTGCTTTTTGTTTTTTATTCTTTTTGTTTTTTATTATATATGTGGAACATTTATTTCTTTTTTTTTTGCTTCGAGAGCTCTTTTTTTTTTTGAGTCTGCAGCTGGCATTGGAACACGTCAACGCATTTTTTCACGCTTATCAGATCGGGCCATATAGAGTACCTGTACTATATACAGCGACTTGGCACACATTTCCCCATGGTAAATATACATATATGTATATATAGCTGTGTACCTGTGCCTGTATCTACAATTTATCTGCCGGTCGGCGGGCTTATCTTATCTGCGGCAATTCGAGTGCGATGGCAACGACGACGCCGGCGAAGACGACGACGACGACGACGACGACGGCGTGTTCAGCGGATGACGAGCTTCAATTCAATTTCTTTTCAATTTCTTATTACAAGCCACCAAGCCCACCCACTACCCTTTTTCCAGCCGGCTTTTCCCCCTTCAGTTTCCTGGTCTTTTCGGCACTTGGAAAAATAGAGAAATCCACTTAAAAATCTTTAAATTAAATCATTTACAAATAAAAGTTCATAATTAGCTTGGAAATAGGTTAATCTTTAGCTTAAAACGATAAAGTTCGGGCTAATTTTGTTATCAAAACTTTATGGGGTTTTTTTTGCGAGAATTATTAATCGATTATAATTGCTAAATGCAAGATAAGCGATGGAAATATGATTAAAAGCAAGAATATGTTTAGAATTTAACTAAATAAATATATAATTTTAATTTTGTTAACAAGAACTGACATTTTATCGAATATTATCGATAATTACCGATTAATATACCTATAGCAAAATAAGGTTCTAGTATAAATATTGAAATATTTATATTTTAACAAAATAAATAAATTATTTCTATAAAAGAAAACATAAATTATCAATAACATCTATATTTTAGCAATTATAGTTTAATTATATAAAAATTTATTTTAAATAATGACAATAAGAAATTCTGGTTCTGTTGTGCTTCACATTTATCGATAATTACCGATTACGAGCATTCGGAAAAATGATTAATTTACTCCCATGTAACTCCTTTATTTATATATATTTTTTAATTTTTTAAATATTTTAATATGTGTTTTTAAGTGGAAGGCGTGAAAATACTTTCCGCACTTTCAGCTGAGCCAAAGCCAAGAAAACAAAAATGGTCCCTCAATCGGGTGGCTGCTGTTTTTCTTTTTTTCTGTTGCTCTTTTCCTTTTTTTTTTTTGGGAGCTTGGATAACTTTTCCGACTCAGTGGCAGCGGCACCTGACGCTGTCGCTGCCTCGGTTTTTCCACATTTCCATGAGACAGAGAGGGAAAAACTCCGCGGTAATGATGAGCGACGGTGTCGTGTTTTCATTAAGCTTCAGAAATTTAAATATGTTATAATAATAATGTTCCCTAATAATATGCGCCAGTATGTGTGTGTGTGTGTCTGCCTCGCGGAAAAATCTCTGGGGGGAGGGAAAACCTGGTGGGGGAAAAGCGACACGTCTCTGTGGGGAAAATGCAGAGAAGAAGACAAGTGGCATAGACATTGTCTTAGTCCTTGCCTTTTGATCCTAATCACGGCCGCACAGTCGGGGGCGAGATTTTTGGCATACTTCTTATAATTTCACCCACATTCGCCGCTTCCCCACATCCTCCCCCTTATCCTCCCCTCCACGGCCACCCAAAAAATCCACCCACCCCAAGCACCAAGCTCGCATCCTTTGCATTTGCGGCTTTGCTGGAAATGTTAATTTTCTGCTAATGGGAAAGGGAATGTGAGTGTGTGTTTGTGTGTGTGTGTTTGCCAGGAAAATTACTTTCTAAACAGAGTCTTAAATTGCTGTTGGGATTTTTCCAAGTTGATTTTGTCATTCTTTCAAATTTTTTCACCTCTTTAACTCTATTTGTACAATATTTAATTATGAGTTTATTTTATTTCAAGCATCAGATGTTTGTAATTAAATAGCATTTGTGTGGATAAGCGACGTCATGAATATTAATTATTCCAGGCATTAATCGATGGGGAAATTAGTGGAAGAGGTTATGGGAAAATAACATCAATTAATTAGGTAATTAAATACTTTAAAAAATGGCTAACAGGCATTACTTTTATAACTTCAAAAAATTTCTTATATTTGCATTTATTTATAGTAAAAATAAGCTAATTATTCCAAAACATTTCCATTTTCCTCGATTATACTGGCAATTAATTTCATCTCGAAGCAATGAGAAAATAAATATATATATATAAACCCTATAAAAACCCCTGTCATACTTAAGCCACCAGCTTAAATGAGTTGCAAACAAAGTGTCGGGCCAAATCAGTAGTGATCCCACTTCAATGTTTGTGACCCACAAAAGCGTTGACCCCCAAAAAAAAAAAAACATAAAAACAGAATCAAATTACCCAAATTACACCGTCGACCCCTGTCCGCCTTAACCCCTTAAGTAACTTTGGAAAGTGTGTAACACAGTAAATATAATGGGAAGTCATAAATAAGGTGAAAAATATGATAATTGGGTAGCAAAATATTTTGCTTTTCTTGTTATTAAAGTAACCTATCGGTTAAATATATAGAAAAATCACTTTTTCAATTAATTGTGTAATCGATAACAATATTTAATTAAGAATTTATGATTTAGTTACATTTCATTAAGTGTTTGAGCTCAAAAAATACATATTCTAAAAATATCGGAATAATAAGCGTATAAATTTATCGATTTTATATTAAATATATATCAAAAATATATTTGATTTGATAATATATCGAATAAAAAAATATTAGAATGCCTCTCTCTCTCTATAATTATAAATATACAACTATTCCTTTCTTTAGTATTTTTGTTTTTATATAAAAAAAAAACAAATGTATATATGTATAAATTTTTTCGTGATCGGTCTTTCGATTTTATCGATAATATATCGAAAAAGTAAATGGAATAATGCCATGTTATAACTTTTACGAAATCCCTGCTCTTAGTATTTTTGTTGTAATTATTTGTAAATAAAATATCGAATGATTTGGTAAATAAAAAATGGTATTAATCGATATCGGACTTACCAAGTGCAGGACGGTGTTGACCACCTCCCGGTTGGTCACCTGGCCAACCTCGATGAGGCCGATGAGGACGGCGAACTTGAGATTGTCGGCGGTTGTCATTCTGACGATTTCGTCCGGCCGTTTGATCTCACTGTACGGCGGACGCATGATGTCCGCCATTTTGGAGCACAATTTGTTGTTCAGATTATATTTTGTTGGGTTTCACGGTAATATATATTTTTTGTAAATTTTTTTATTAACGCGTTCTTGCGCGTTTTATAGTTTTTGTTTGGTAGTTTTGGTTTTGATTTAAATTGTATTTTATATATATATTTTTTGTTTTGTTTTTTTGTTGGATTTTTTATTGTTATTGTTTTATTTTGGGTTTTTTGTTTTGTTAATTTTTGTTTTACATAGATCGAGTTATAGAATTAATGGATGGAATGCACACGAAAATACACACACAGATACACAAATATATAATACATTTACATATATAATAAATATATATATATATATATATGAAGATGGTAATGCTATATATATATAAACAATTAGATATTGCCAGGCAATTGGAGGGGAGGAAAAAAATTAGTTGACTTTTTTATGCTTTCTTCTTTCTATATATTTATTAGATTTATATTTGAAATTTTTTCTCTTTGTAATTAAATTTGCATTTTTGTAATTTGGCTGGATTTTTGTATGTCGTATTTTGATTTATTTAATTTTTTGTTTTCATTTTTATTTTATATGCACTTTTCCAATTTGTCGCAGTTGTTTTTCTTGTTGCTGCTGTTGTTGTTGTAGTTGTTGTTGTTGAGCAGCCTTTTCGCTGTCGTCGTTGTTGTTGTTGTTGTTGTTGTGGTTGCTGTCGCTGCTACTGCTGCTGCTGCGTTTTTTGCTCATATTGAACAACATTTGCCGCCGACACTTGTTATCAAATTTTGCATTATTTAATACTTTTGTTATGTATATATATTATTTTTTGTTAATTGCACACTATGTTGTCAATTTTTGGGGTTTCAAAATTTACGGTTTGTAGTTTTGGTTTTTGTTTTTTTTGTTTTTGTTTAGGTTTATGGTGGTTTTTTTGGTGGTTTTTTGGTGTGATTGGTGATGGTTGGTGGTGGTGACATACATAAAAGAGGAGAGAAAGAGAAATATATAGGCACATGAGTACGAATGCAATAAATCCGAGCTGCGGCAATACTAATAACTTTCATTTACAGTGTGTTTCATGGACATAGATCGAGTAAATATTAATTTTTCGATTTTTAATTTCGAACTTTCGATGCAATAAATCGATATTATAGTAATTTTTGTTAGGGTACGCAATTTTGCAATCGATAAATTCAACTGTTTCTATGATATTTTTGAAAATCTTTTATTTGAAAACTAAATATTGACTTCTTTACATATTTTGATTAGCTTTTCGATAGTTTTTTTGCTGTAATCGATAGATTTTATGAGACAGTATGCAGAATATGCTATTCTTTTATCGGTTTCCTTTTCGATTTCCTTTTTATTAATTAAAATCTTGTAATGCAATCTAAACTTTTATACATTTAGATTTTCTTGATCGTTTTTCTATCCTTTTCGATAACTTTTCAATTGATTTAAGATTAAGATAATATCAAACGATTTAATCGATAATTATAACAGTTGATAAATAGCTTTTATCAACATTATTCTGATAGTTAAAATAATTAAACTGAATCACAAGTTATTATATTTGTATTGATTTGTCTATAGGTTTGTCTATAGGAATTAACTAACTAAGTTCACCCTTAATTAATATTAAATATTTAATATAGTGATACTAATATCCAAGCTCCATGAAACCCACTGTACTTTTGGGGTTTTCCAAAAATTAAAATGAATACATAAACAATTAAATTAGTTTTGTATTTTACATATAATCCAGCTACAAAGCAAAATTCAAAATATTCGTTTGATCTGCCATGGGTTAAGTTCGGGGCAAGGGGATTGGTTTCTAGGGGGGGGGCCAGCAGTGGTTTCCCAGACAGGGGGGGGGGGGGGGGGGAGGAAGG
>VNJU01000512.1:48066-60566 GCA_008042675.1 Drosophila seguyi
AGGGGGGTATGATGGCAAATAGGGAGTGGAAACTGGGGGGAAAAGAGCAGCAGGGTAGTGCGGCATACACGTGCTTGATGGAGCAAATTTTCGTTCCATTATTCATTCGCTTCTTGGCTGCTCACAGAGCAAAGTGGAAAATTGTCGGGGGAATTTATGTGCATTTATAATTTTCGCTTTATTTGTTACTTTTATTTTTTATATACTCATATATATATAGAGATATATATGCCCTGCTTTTGAGTTAATCCAGAAACTTGCATTGACCAGATTTAACCTTCATTTGTTGACCACTGCCATTAGCTCTACACTTTATTATTCAGACACAATGTTATATATCAACTATAGTTTTCTCGGTTCGTCACGCACCGGCGATAAGGTCTGACCGGGGGGGGAGGGTAGGGGAGGGGGGCATTAACCCCAGAGAGTTGGAAAAACCATGGGAAAAGTGTCTAGGCAGCTCTAAACACTGGACAAACACCACTGAAAGCAGCTATTATACACACACACACACATACATTTAAGTGTATATGGAATATAGAATGCTGACACACCTGAAGAAGGTGTGTTGCTTCTGATTCAGCCAATAATGGTAATATGTTGGTTGTAAAAGAAAACCCAGCTGCGTTAAAAGGAACTCTTTGACGTTACACTCAATCGGACGACAGAGTTTGCTATACAATTTTCTAGAGTGGAAAATTCTCCAGTTTTGTAATAATTATAAATTTTTATCTATGCATTTGTGCTTTTAAGTTGAAATTGTAATGTTTACTGATATAGAAAACAGCTGAATCCGCTGTGGCAAGTCGTAACCAGACTTTGACACTTATCTTTGTTAATAAATTGCGGTTTAAATTTGTAATTATAGTGATTATTCGCCATAAAAATTATATATAGTTTAGAATTGGTTAAAATGTTAATATATATTTTATAAATTTATTATTTAACAGTTTTTTGTAGAAATTTATATAAAGAGTTAATATATATATTTTATAAATTTATTATTTAACAGTTTTTTGTAGAAATTTATATTTTTAAAGTCAACCAAGTACATTGGTATGTTTAAAAAAAATTCTTAACTGGTTTTAAAATTAGTTTTTTACTATTTTTGAGAAAATTTTTAACTATTTACTTTAAAATTGAACTTAATAACATATTATTATTCTTCGTATAATTTAGCCTTAAGCCAATTAAAAAACATCAAATAATTTAGTAATTAAAAAAATAAAATTCTCAAAATTTCTAAAGCTTAATTTATATTTTTTTTATTACCATTCAGGTTCTAAAAACTATTTTATGAGAAATTTTCCTCTAATCAGATAAAAGTAGTAACAATATTATTATTGTTTTTATTATTCGCTTTAAAACAGTTAAAAAATAATCAAATACGTTGATAGGTTTAAAAACAATTTTAAAGTAGTTTTAAAATTATTTTTTTTATTATTATTAAAAAAATACCTCTAACAAGCTTAAAGTATAAAGAGTATAATTTTTGTAATTATTATTTCCTTAGCCAATATTAAGATTTAAAAAAAAATTTTAAATCCATTATTAATACATTTTCTTAAGCCAATTAAAAAATATTTTGTGTTAATCACTGAACAAAAAAAGTGAGGTTTATATTTTAATTTTAAAGTTTTTAGGGGTCTCACAAAAATGCAGTTGACATTCTTCTACAATGGCAGTTTTTTTTTTTGTGTTATTCCAAATACTACGTTACACATTGCTATTGACAGTACTAAACACCTAAAAAAAAAGTGCGATTTAAGACAACAACAACTAAAGATACAAGTAAAACCGGCGTGGCAAAGAAATAAATAAAAATTCCGCTACGCTGACGTCGACGGAGGCAGAGCCCGATAGCTTCACTTTTCGATTAATTCTACTCTCTTATTTTTTTATTTTTTTTTTTTTTACCTATGCCCGGTAACTCTCTTCTTATCTGTTAATTTTGGTTCCAATTCGAATTTCGATTTTCGAGTCACTTTGCTAATTGCACGTCAACAGAAATTCCAATTGGAGGAGCGAAGCGGCGAGTCTCATTGCGTTTAGAGTTGCCTTTGTGTTGCCTTTTGGCTCTGAGCTGAGCTGCTACCACTTTTTGCTGCTGTCTCGTTGCCAGACGGACGGAGAGCGATAAATAGAGTGGGATAAAGAGAGAGAGCGAGGAAGTGGGAGAGAGCGCGTTCTACGCTCAGTTGGTAATTTCGTTACGAAATAAAGATGCAATGCCAGTTGGAAAAAAAGTCACGCGTTCGATCAAAGAAAAGATCTGTTTGTTACCACCTCGGCCCTTTTTTTTGTTGTTAAACTGACAAAAATATATATATTTACGATCGTTAATAGCAAGTTGACAACTAGTTAAGGGGAAAATGGAAAAATAAATAACTAAACGAACCAAACGTTGGTTTTTTAATTAAATATTTACATTTTGAAAAATAATATAAGGCTTAATGAGACTACATTTTATAATTATTAGTTAAATTTGTAAAAAAAATGTCTTTTGGGTCTATAATAAAAAAATAATATAAACAAAATTATATAGAAGAAAGTTCCGCAAAACCTTAAAATTATATGAATGAAATAATAAATTAAATAATGAATAAAGGTCTCTAAAAGTGGAATAAAATTTTGTTGTAGCTGACATTTAAATAAAATAATTAGAAATGTGATTATTAATCGTTGTATTTTCTAGGTGAATATAAGAAATATTTATGAAGTAAATGAAAAATATAAAAAAAGAAATTAATAAAAAAAACCGAGCATTTTTTTTAAATTCATTTGATGTTTTTAGTTTTAAAAAAAAAAAATTTAAAACAATTTATCAACTCTTAGGGGCTTACACTAAAAAAAGATCCTTAAATTAGGGTAATTTAATTATGATAAATATGAAAATAAATTATATCAAAAATATAAGAAAATTTGTTAATGAATATTTTATTATTTTTTTGCCACGTGAGTAGGGAATTTTGGCTTCGTCTTGGCCAACAACAGAGAATATTCAGCGCATTTTGGCCCACGTTCTCCCATTGTTTTTGTTGTTATTGCTGGCATTGCCTTCATTTCTTGGATTTACGTTTTTTTTTTTTTTACCAACTTTTATTTATTTTTATTTTTTGCTGCTGGAGAGCAAGAGAGAAGGACAAAAGAGAGAGCGAGTGAGTGAGTGGGGGGCAGAATTCGGTGGTTGTTACGGTAAAGAGAACGGGGGACATTGCTGGTAGGGGGGTGGGGTGGTAACTCGTTTCGGCCCGTTGTTTTTGTATTTCATTTTGTATTTGTGTTGTTGCAATTGCAGCAGTCGGCCATCTAATTATGAATTGCAGTCACGACGAGACAAGTTTTTTCCCTGTCCTCCTCTCTGCCACTCTTTTGGCGCTCTCTTGCCCACACACACTCTCGCTCTCCCTCTCGTACTCTCTCCGGCTCACCTTTGGTAGCAGTGGGAAAAATCAATGAAAGTCGGCTCTCTCTCTAATGTCCTCTCTCGCTCTCTCAATGGTAGCCGCGCTTCCTTACCCCAAAAAAACAAGAAGGAAAAAAAACCGACACACGTCGTCAGTTTGTTAACTTATTAGGTTCTACCACACACACACATACACGCGCACCAGCACGGCTCTCTCTCTCTCTCTCTCTCTCACTCCCTCGCTTGCTGGCACTCTCTCACTCGCAACGTCAGCGTTGCGGCTTTTTCTGCTTCTTGCTCTTGCTACGTTACTTTTTTATCGTATTATTTTGCACCGCTTTGTTTCCAATAAGCAAACACGGCCGACACCGAAATGCTAATTGGCCCAACTAAGCACTTGTCTAAAAGGAACTGTCGAATAAGACAAAAACAAGAAGCTCCAGAAGGAGAAACTCCAAAATAAAGGCAACAAAACAAATGTAACGTAACGTAAAAGAGAGCGAATATAACTTTATATTTACGTTGTTGTTTTTGCTTTTTTGTTTCTTTTTTATGTTGCTTAGCACGCTTCTCTGTTGTTGTTGTTGTTGTTGATGTTTTGGTTAATTTTGAACTTCTTAACTCCGCCGCTACTGTTGTTTTGAAGTTGTTATTATTTTACACAGTAAAAAAAATTTAAATAAAAAAAGAACCAAGAGAGAAACGCGGCGAATGGCGGCGGTTAGAGGGGGGCAGAATTTGTTTGATTCATAAATCAGTAAGCAACGTTCACGTAACAACAAAATACAACCATTTTACGTTAACGTTTCGGTTACACTTGCCGTGCTGGGAATATCCTTTATTTATCTTTTCGTTTGTTGTTATTTTTCGTTTTGTTTTGCAATTTACGTTTTTGTATGTGTGTGATCAGCTACTTCTTCTCCGCTCTTTGTTGTTGCCGCGCTCAAAAACGGTTGTTGGTTGGTTTTGGTAGAAAGGCATAAACGGCAATGCTTCCAGCGACGACTTTTCCGTTTTCCGCGGCACACACCGTCGCCGTTGAAACTGTTTTTGAATTTTCTTGATTTCCGCGGCGGAGCCCCGTCACGTCCAAGTTGAAAAAAAAAATTTGAATGACTCGCGTGCACTAGAGGTGCAAAAACATCGATGGAAACATCGATGCATGGATGTTTTTCGAATTTTCTAAAACATCGATGTTTCTGTGCCGTCACTAACATTCTGTTAAATTCACCTCTGCTCTCCCAAAAACCGAGAGAGAGAGAGTGAGAGGCTGATTGAAAGAGCGTAACAACGTAAGCAAGCAGACCGTAACAGCTGCGGCTTACGCTCTTGGAGTTACCACTCTCTCTCTCTCTCTGGAAGGTCGATAGGTCTGGAAGGTCGTCTGCTAATTGGAATTTTCGCCAACTAGATGTTAATGGGAATTCTACGCTGTAAACACAAATATTAAAATGTAGAGGTGATCGAGTATGAATTTATTGCTATTATCATTGTTCATATTGATATTTAGATAATATTACAGTTTAAAAAAGAAAAACAAAAATATTTCATTATTAAGTACTATAATTTATATAGTTCAATTAATACTTTTTTAATGAAAAAAAATTATCAGATCTATTTCTGTGCAGCGCCACCTGGCGTATAAATCCGATCGTCCCTACAACGCCTCCTATCATGTAAAATTATGACTCGAGTTAACAGTGCAAAGTTTTTATTAAAAATTCAAATTAACATTCTGTTAACATCTTCGTCCTCGCAGGGCTCTCTCCTTCTTGCGCTGCAAGGGAGCAGGTTGAATTTCAGGAACAAAATAAAAACAAAATTTAACCGTTTCCTACATTTTATTACAGGTGAATTTTGTGTTATTATGTATAAATTTACATAGTGAAATATAAAGAATTTTCGAAATTAATGAAAGAGAATCATATTAAGTTCAACCACTTTTAAGCCATTTACCTTAGGGCACAGTTTTTGCCTAAAAAAATCACTAAGTTTTTTAAGTGTTTTCGAAATTCGGAATGCTCTGCTGTTAGCTATGGCAGAGTAAGAGCAATGCCGGAGAACAGAAATGCTCTCTAATTTTTTTGGAGAGAGCTCTCTCTCTCTCTCTCTCTTTTGTTCTCTCCGTCTCTGTTCCTTTTAGTCCTGGCTTTCCAGCGAACAGCTGTGCTGGTTGGAAGGGAAATTTTACGTTGGCGCATGTATGCCAGTTATTTAAAATACAAAAACTTTCCGAAACGGTAATAAGAAGCCGAGTTCCATATAGAATTTTTTTTGTTTTTTATTTTTATTTGTAATTAAAAAATAATTTAAATAATATATGATTTACAGAGAATTAAAGTCTATGTAATAATAATATTATTACTCTTTATTTATAGTTCGCCAAAAATATCATTATGAAAAATGTAAAATGCTGCAACAAAATTTTAATTAAAAATAGTTTAAATTATTATGACATTCCGCAATTGCAGCATTTTTAAGATTTCAAATAAAAATAGTTTAAATTGTTATGACATTCCGCCAGTTTTTGAATATACAGTGTGACCGCAAACAGTGTGGATTAATAGTCCTTAGAGATAGTGTGGCCAGTTGGTTGATGAAACGATGCAATTTTTAGACGTTTTCACATAGATCAAGATAATAAATAATTTTGTGGAATAAGAGAATTATAGGCAATATTATAAATATTTAAGATATTATAAACATGTAAGTCAGAAGTTTTTCTTTATAATTTTCTGGTCTTACTACCTTGCGCTTTTTTAAAACAATTTTTCACAAGCTTGGTAGTGGCTAATATTTAATATATATTATTGTAATAATATTAAATACAAATATTTAAATAATCAATGATGATTTATGATTTTTACGATTTCCGCCCAATTTCAAATAAGCAGACTGACCGCACTTTGTGAGGAAAACATATGATTTGAAATCGGCACAATATGACCAGACCCATATGCCCTAGCTTGTTGGCATCTCCAGTATTCTAACGGCGATTAAATAATTAAATCAGTAAATTGTCAAATAAATAATCAACGAAAACATTCGCCACAGAAAAATCAAAACAAAAAAATAATAATATTTTAAATATCACTTATTCTATTATTGATGCGGTACTACTAACAGACATTGTTGTTGTAAGCTTGTAGAACTGTTTTTTCTTTTACATTTACGCTTTACCGCTACACGGGAATATTGAGTTCTTAATAAATTAAATAAATAAATAAATAACATCAAAATCGATATGAATTTATTTTCTAAAATATTGCTTTCCCCTTGCAGAATGCAAAATATATCGAATACAAATATCGATATTTGTGAAAATATAAACTCACGATATGTATATATCGTTTGAGACAAATATCGATATATTGATATTTTGATATCAACAACAATAATCAAAGAAAACATTCGCAACTTTGTTGCGGGCGATAAAAAGCAATCCATCATTATCGAAAAACACAAAAAAGAAACCATCAAATCAGTGATAAATCATTTGCATTGCACGCACACACAAATAATTGAAACAACAACAAACGAAAATGTGATGTTAAGTGAGTAAAATCCATTAAAAACTGCAGCGGTGTGTGTGTACGAGTGCTTGCGTGTGCCTGAGAGTGTGTGAGTGCTCGTGAAGTGCGAATAAAGTGAAAGAAAGAGCAAAGCAAAGCAAAAAGGCAGAAGAGCGGCGCCAGCCAAAAATATAAACAATTACGTTTTTTGTTCAATGTTTTCGCAAGGGGATTAAATACAAGAGCAAGAAGAATTTTGAACCAGTTCCAGGTTCCCCCCTTTTTTTTTTTTTTTTGTAAGGCTCCATTTCACGCGCGTGTGTGTGGGTGAGATGAAACAGGAGAGAGCTTATAGAAGGAGAGAGCGAGAAAGAGAGACCAGTTTCCAGCTGCCTTTGTGTGTGGATTTTATTTAATATTTTTCCCCGTTTTGTTCTGTGATGTGATTTCTGAACTGCGGATAGTCGCTAAAAACATAATTCGGATCGGGGGCATCCCAACCCTTGTTTTGTTATCCCTTTTTTTTGAAGTGTGTGCGTGCGTGCGTGCTTGTGCGAGTGTGTATGTTTTCAACCCCCAAAAACCCCCCGGCGAAAATCACTGAGCAATAAACCACCCACAAAACACCGCCCACAACCGCCACCCGTCTCCGCCCCACCCCCCCGAAAATAATTCTGCCCAAATGAAAATTTTCTTCTTCCAAGGTGATGATGTGCTCTTCGTCTTCCTTGCCTTCTCCGTTTTGCCTCTTCCAGGAGGAGCAGCGCACACGAAAAAAGGGAGAACGAGCGCGAGTGAGCGAGAGGGAGCGTTTCGAAAACTGTCGAAATAAAACGGCTTCTCCCCCACCTTCACCTCCTTCTCCTTTCGACCCACCTGCACCCCCCCCCTGGTTCCTCCTCGCAGCTCTAGCTCCATCGCATGACGACGCTCTCAACCACTGAGGCTCGCCCTGTCTCTGTCGCTCGCTCTTGCCCCATCTCACTCCCGCTGCCGCTGGTCGGCTGCTTTTCTGTGTGTTTCTTTTGTGCCTATTTCCGCTGCCGCTTGTTAGGTCAGCTCTTTTCATCTCCCTCTGCCCCCGCCCCATTCAGTTTTTTTGGGTCCCAAGTTCTGGCAGTCCTTTAAACACGATGCCGGTCACAATAATAGCGCCAATCAGCCGGAAGAATTTAAAAATTGGAGAAGTACATTTTTATTTCCATAAATCTTTGTTGTTCTTAAAAACTAGGTTTAACTTCACGCATTTGCAATTTTTGAACTTTTGGGACCATTTGGTTGACCTCTGCTGTGAATAATTTTTTTGTATTTTTTGTTTTGTGCCTGGCGCTGTTTGTGTGAATAAAGTTGTGGCACTGTGTGTGTGAGCTAGGGCAGGGAGGCAATGGCAAAGGAAAACAAAAAGGGAGTAGGACAGAACTCAAAGAAAAAGAAAAAAGAATTTATATTTCTCGCACTACAAATCCAATTAACTTTTGAAAATTGCGCGCTCTAGCATACGTTTACCAACACTGCTCGCCGAATGCAACCCTGTGCGCTCACACACAGCCAGACCCAGGGAGACAAAAATTCACACACACACACACACATGTTCATAGAATTTTTTTTGTTATTATTGAACAGAAGAAAGAACAGCGCAAAAAAAAGAGCTTCAAGAAGCGAGCGTGTGTGAGTGTGAAAATCGGCAACAACAAAAGTGTGGAAAAACGCGAGGGAAAGCGCGCTACCTCTCTCGCTCTCTCACTCTGTCCCTTTTGCACAAAGCAAAGCAAAGCCGAAAAAAAATTACTCGCGGGGGAGCAAAATCGGCAGAGGAAGAACAAGCAGAAGCCGAAGAAGAAGAAGCAGAGCAGAAGCAGTGAAGGAGAGGAAGAAGAAGCAGCGCAGCCGCCGCTAATTGTCGCGTCGTTCGTTGTTGTTGCTGCGTCGCAAAAAAAAGGAAAAGGAATAAAATTAATTTACCATCCAAAATTATTCGGATATTTGTAAGAAATTGTAAATAAGTAAAACGGGCAGAAACAGGAGCACAAGCCGATAAAAAAAGGCAAATAAAATCTCAAAACTCAACGAAACGAGCGAGCAAAAAGGAAAACTATTATAAACGCACACCAAAAAGGTCAAAAATGTGAGCGAAGTGTGAGCGAGAGAGAGAGAGAGCGCGGCGAGGAGACGGAGACGGCAAACGCGCCTCCCCCCGAAAAAACGAAAGAAAAATGGAGCAAAAGTGAAAAACTTGTGCGAGTGTGTGTGTGGGGGGGAAAAGCTAAAATTAATTTTTGTTTTTATTTCCAACTAGTTCGTGTGCCTGTGTGTGATAGAGCTCCTATTCAGGAGCATCGATGTGTGTGTGTGTGATTTCGTAAAACGCATTTAAATTTGTTAATAACAAAAAACGTGTGTATTTATCTTACAGTTAGAACCAATTGCACAAAATATATACATATATATATATATATATATATATATATATATAGACGAATTAAGCA
The DNA here is from genome assembly GCA_008042675.1 of Drosophila seguyi. Classification (NCBI taxonomy): domain Eukaryota; kingdom Metazoa; phylum Arthropoda; class Insecta; order Diptera; family Drosophilidae; genus Drosophila; species Drosophila seguyi. Next base: position 57,471 of record VNJU01000512.1, read on the forward strand.
ACAAGGCGGAGATACGGAGGACAATTGAGAGCGAATCAATAAATAATAATAACAAAAAGCGAGAGGAAACGGAGAAGTCAGCAGCAGCGCCTTCACATGTATTAGTCTCTGTGTGTGTGTGTGCGTGCGTGTGTGAGTCCGCGTATGAGTGAGCGAGTGTGTGTGTAACAAACAATATTTCCTTTCAAGACAACAACAACAAAAAATGTGGAAATCAAGTAAGGAATTAATAACAATATCAACAACAACAACAACAACAGAAGCAGGAGAAGAAGCAGCAGCAGCAGCACAAACACAAACAACAACAACAACGGCATCAGCAGCAGCAGCGGCAGCGTCGTCGTCCAGCGACGTCAGCGTCGCCGCATGGAAATCGCAAAAAACCGCATGACAAGGAAATGGAAAATTTTTGTTCAGCCAAAAAAACCAAATGTGAACGCAAAGCAAAAGGCAAAACCAGGGAGAGAAAAACAAAACAAAATCGAAAGAAACAACGTGCGTGTGTTTGAGTGCTACAAAGTTCAAGAAACAGAAGAAGAAGCAAAAAGAAGTTTTTAATTCAAGTAAATAATAAGACGAAAAGGAAGGAAAAAGCCGGAGAAAAGCGAAAGAGCGAGGAAGAAAAGCAGCCGCGGTGAAAGATTGTAAGAAGCAGCAGCAGCAGCAGCAAGAAACAACAGAAAAAAGAAAAACGATAAATTAAATACTAAAACAGAATATCGGCACAAACACAAACAACAAAATAATATTAAGTAAAGGAGGAGCAAGAGAAAGAGAAGGAAGCAAGCAGCCGGTAAAACTTCAAGCAGCTAAAAACAAAAAACAAAGGAAAGAAGCCGCAAAATAAAGCTAAAATTCTGAAATCAATGAAAAGCAGCGTGAAAAAATGTAAGTTAAAAATGTATTACAATTTAAGCTTCAATTTAAAATAGGATTTTAAAAAATTTGCATTAAAATATTAATTGTTATTAATATTATAATAATAACAAAGGAAGTTAATTTAAAGGGTTTTCAAAGTAGTTTTTATTAAACATTTACCTTTAAAATCAACTTTAAAAATATTTAAATCTATTTTAAATTTCAAATATAATTAATTTAATTATAATATTATTTAAAAATTTAAATTTAATTAATTTTATTGGAATTATTTGATCAAAACTTTGTTTTATAAATATTATAGTAATGAAAAATCAGGCCAATAAGAATATCACTCCTTTAGTAATGCCTTTTTTTAAACAAATATTATATTTATCTTTATTTTTTAACAATTTCAGATAAATCCGTGCAATAAATAAACAATTAAACTCTGCCGCAGCCTGTGAGCCGCTGGGAAAATGTAAGTAAAAGCTAACTTAAAAACTAAAAAATATATTTAATGTTTGATTAATATTCCAGATAGGAAATACCATACCTTGCATCGTTGCAGTTGAGGTTGCTGCCCCAGAATCTATAGAAAGGTGGATTTTATTATAAATATGTAATATTTAATAGGAGTTTATAATTAAAGAAGTAATTTTAAGAAAGTTATCTAAGATTTTCACTTTAAAAATGATTTTTAAATTAAATCTTGGGCTTAACTTTGTTGATTTTTTGTCCTGAAATTAAGATTTTTAATCGAAATAAGTTTTTAATAATATTTCAACTTGAATTAATACCCAAAAATGTTTAAAAATAATTTAAAAACCAAAGTTTATATTAAATAATGGTATAAAACTCTACAAAAGATTTAAAATCAATTGAAAAACCGCCCTAAATTATGCAATTGAATGTAAAAACTTTTCCTGGCACACTTTTTGGCGCATTTAAAGTTTTTTTTAAGACAAAATCACAATTTAAAATTAATTTTCTTCATTATCTTACAGATTGCCACTGTGTAAAGGATACTATATAAAATATATATAATATAATAAATATTATATCGCTGCCATGGCCAGCAGCGCGACAAACGTCGACGGCGGCGGCAGCGCGACGTCGGCGGCGCTGCCCTCGTTGTTTCCGAGCGCTGCCAGCGTTGCTGCCGCGGTTGGCGCCGCTGCCGGCGTTAAGGATATGGACGGACTGATTGCCATTAACGATAGCGCCCTATCGCAACAGATCGAATTTATACTGCAAGACGCTCCCATGGAGCAGGACGACGATCCGCACCAGCACTCGCACTCGCATTCGCATTCGCATTCGCACCATCAATCGCACTCGCACTCGCATCCCCATCACCATCATCACAATCCTCACCAGCAGCAGCAGCAGCAGTCGCATCATCATCTCAAGCTAGAGAGCAGCAACAGCAACAACCACCCACCGAAAGTCGCAGCAGCTTCCGCAGCAGCAGCCGCTGTGACCACAACAAACAACAGCGCTTCCTTCAATACCAACAACAGCAACAGCAACAACAATAGCAGCAGCAACAGCAGTAGCAGCAACAGCAATCACCTGGACAGCCAGCTGCTCCTCCAACAGCAGCAGCAGCAGCAGCACCACCATCTCCTCAACGGTCGCCGGATCATCATCCAAACGACCAGCAGTGGCAGCAGCAACACGGCCGCCACTGCCACAGTTTTGGCCGCCAGCGACATTAAGGAGGAGGAGGAGGAGGAAGAGGATCCAGAGCTAAACGATGAGAACCTGCAGGACATCGAGGAGGAGGCCCAGGCAGCGGAGGCCGACGAAGAGCCCGAGACCACCGCTCAGCACCATCACCTGTCTACGTCCACGCGCGTCAAGCTCGAGCTGGAAGACGATGATGAGATGCCCGACGATGACGATGAGGAGGAGGAGGACGAGGACGAGGATGAGCATGGCCACGCCCAGCTGGAATACCAAATCAGCACGAGTAGTGCCAGTGGCGGCGGCAATGCAGCAGCCGGAACAGCTGCTGGCGGTCAGCAACAGCAACAGCTGGTACAGCTGCCGGCCGGCAGTATAGTGAGCACCACCCACCGATTGGCTGTTCCCGTCACCGAGGCAGCCCTCGTCCAGCTGCAGCGGCGACCAGTGTACATCAGCAATGCGGTGGGCGGCCTGACAGCCGGCACAACGTACGTACGGATGCCGGCCACGGCGGTGATCAGTCGGAGTCCGATGACGGTGCTGAATGTG